>JAVKPL010011444.1:0-51082 GCA_032173675.1 Gastrolobium villosum | reverse complement strand
CGACCACATGGTAACCATTGATTTTCGCCAATCAATAATTATCATATTTTAAATCAACCTCATTAATTAATTATGAATTCACAATAAATGATAATTGTTGATCTTGTATGTCTTAGTTTTACCTTCTCTTTTTTTTGTGAGGAGCAATTTTGTTTTTGGTTGAAACATTTTTTTTTAACAATAACGTTAGTGAGTTGAATTTTTAAAAATCAGATTCTTAATATTTATTTTACAAAAAACTATTTAGAATACAATTTTTTAGAAACTGGTTTTCAATAGTTTATTTATTTTTTTATTCTTCATTTAACACTATTCTTTTAAAATAACAATTTAGGATGAGAAAAAATTGTAATAGTATTTTTACTCTTTATTAAAAATCTAAGAATAATTAAAATCAAAATTAATAGCTTTTATATGATAAGTTCATACATAATTGAGAAATATTACATTAATACTATTTGTTAAATGCTTTAAGAATTTATAAACAAATTAAAGTTAAAAAGATCTATAATTGAAAATTTTAGTTATTGATAATTATTTAATTGATAACACAAATATGATATGTAGTAGGTTTATTAGCAAAAATGACAAAATCCACACTCTTGAGGATGTCATATATTATCAACTCTCTAATTAGGAAAAGCTATGTACCACCGACACGACATGCGACACGTGATACGATACGATACGATACTCCGACACGTCAATCTTAAAAGACTATGGATCTCGACATGTTGGGACATGTTTTAATATTAAATAATATTTTTAAATTGTATAGTTTATATTTCATTTAATATTCAATAATTTAACCAAAAAAAAAAATTAATAATACTCATCAAAATATTATCTTTCAACTTTCCTTTCCAATCCAAAACCACATAAGAAAAATTGATTCAAAGTCGGAATCCAAGGTGTTACATAAAGGGGAAAAAAAATAAAAATCTGATGTAACCAATGACAACAGCAGCAAAAAAATTCACCGAAAATTGTAGCAGCGTTCTTCACAAAAGGCAAAAACATAAACTAAAAGAATACACTGTAAAATAAGAACATCAAGAACATAATCAAACATTATAAAAGGTGGAAGCTTTAATAAAAAAACAAGAAATGGGATGAAAGAGAGAGATCAGATCAGATTAGAGAGAGATTAGGGAGAGGAGACATGGTAAGAGCGTAGCAGGAATGACAACGATGGTGCTGAGATGATCTATTATTTACTTAAAGGAAAAACAGGGAGAAAATTGATATGATCATGTAGAAGCTTTACTAATATATTTTAATTTTTTTAAAAAAAAAATTAAAAAATTTACGAAAATGTCATTTGACCGTGTCGGAGCATGTTGGAACGTGTCGGACTCGGTCAAACTCGCGTGTCGGAATCGTCAACGTGTCGGAAAAAAAAAGTTGACCGCGTGTCCGACACCGTGTCGGAGCGTGTCGCCGTGTCGGAGCGTATCGGACACGACTCTCCCTATTTTTTGGAGTGTTCGTGCTTCCTTGAGGAAAAGGGTGAATGTAGTGGTTCATAAGCATACTAAGCCCATTCATGAGATCAATCAAACATTCAATCTGGTAGTAAAAAGAATGCGCTAAGAGTAACCAAATGGCCCAATTATCTCCAAGTTTATAGTGTGGGTTGATGTTAGAGATGATCATGGAAGTAATTACTGGTATATGGTGGGCTATATACCCTTGTCATGAGTGTTATAATTTTATTTTATTTCATGTAAAATTTAAAAAATAAAAGGAATTACAATAATGAGGAAAATAGAGAAAATTGTTAAATAAATTTTATCTCCATTCTTTCTATTTCATCTGAACTCTTCTTCTTTCTCTATTTTGAACCCTAATCATATAATAAAATTGCATGTACGTGTATAAAGATAAAATAGCATAATAAAATTACATGAATGTAAGTTGAAATGATTAATAGTTATCATGAGGTTGGAGAATCTCTTGCATTTCTTATGAATATTTGAGATGCCATATCCCTATGATATGTTCAATTTTTAAACTTAAAACTGTCAATTTTATTATTAACTTAAGCATAGGAGTATGTTCTTTTGTTTTGCAAGTTTCCCATTATGGTGGATTACCTTAGTCGGTGCTCTAATAACCTTGGATAAGTGGCAGAATCACCTACCTTGATATATAAAATGAAACAAAGTGAAATCATTTTGATTCTTAAAATAAAATTCAAAATCAACTTCTTAATAACAAAATTATTTATTAACATATTTTAATAGGTCTCTTAGCTTCTAGAAACAACAAACTAAGATAAGTAATAAGCATAAGAGATAAAATAAGATCCCTTATCCTATCTCTCAGCAGTTTGACTTCCACTAGAACTTTTCACCTACATGTAACCATTTTCACCTAATATGATATATCGAGTATTGACCCATAATTTTGTTGTTATCGACATTCTATTTATCTAGGTTCCCAGTCAATTTCCCGAAAGAAAAGGAAATTTCAGCCCTCAGCGAAAGCAGACATTGAAGGAGCACATCAAGGAATTGTTAGAGACTGAATTTATCATAGAGATTTAGAACGCAACATGGCTCTCCAACGTAGTCTTGGTCAAAAAACCTAATGGAAAATGGAGAGTGTGTGATGATTATACGGATTTCAACAAGCCCTGCTCAAAGAACTCTTACCCAATGCCTAGCATAGACCAACTGGTGGATAACTATTTTGGTTTCTAGCTCCTCTCCTACATGGATGGCTACTCAGGGTACAATAAGATACACCTCTATCCAACAAATCAAGAGAAGATAACATTCATCACTGAGAAGACAAATTACTGCAACACTATAATGCCCTTTAGACCTAAGAATGCTGGAGCTACACTATATAACAAAATTAACAACAAATTACTGCAACACTATTCCAGATCTTCTAACTGCTGAAGCTGCTGATTTTACTCATTATTTTCCTAATGACCCAGTTCAGCAGAAGAATTTTGCCACCCACTATCTCCGTCGACCCATCGTTGAGCCCAAATACCTCGACTCCGATTTCTTTGTGGCGGAAGGATTTGACATCACTAACATCCTAAAGGGAGTCCATCTGCTGGAATTTGTTCAGCTCCGTCGCCCGTTTGTAGCACCCATGGTTCGAGCATTCTATCAAAACCTAACCTACAATGCACGTGTGCTGCAATCCAAAGTCAAGAATGTTCATATAAAGATCTATCCACAGGATTGGACCACCCTTATTGGTTATATTCGGACTGGCAATCTAGAATTTGATGGCTCTGATTATCGCAGCTATGAAGAATATGACAAAGAAGCATTCATTCAATCTGTTGTTAGGGAAGGCACATATAAACTTGGCATGACCAAATTCTCTCCCATATGTCTGCAAGTGCCTCACCGGATCCTTCACTATCTAATCACTCATGTCATCTCACCTAGGGGAGGCAATCATGTTGTAGTGCTCAACACCGATTTATTCTTCATGTGGGCCATCCTTAACAAGACGGAAATCTATTGGCCAGACACCATATGCTGCATCATGCTGGATACCCATCATCATAAGAACTCCCCTCTTCCCTTCCCTATGCTGATTCAGGCCATCATGAAGCACAGCCAGGTTCCCATGATTGGAGAGGCAAAGATCCCATTGAAAAATAATCATAAAATTGTCGGCACACAGCTGAAAAAGTGTGGCCTTCGCAAGATAGTAGGCGAGTGGGTCTATTCCTCCGGTGCTTCTTCTGCTGCTCCCATGGATGAGGATGATCCCATTCATGATGATTCCATTCCTACAGATAATCCTGCTGATATTCCTGCCACTGAGGATGCTCCTGCTACTGAGGGTGCCTCTATCCCTCCGGTTCCTCGACGCCGACGTCAACGTCCTGTCACTCTCGACGACGTGATGGAATTTTTGGAGGATATGGATGACGTCATAGGCAACCGTCTTTCCCGCATCGAGCGTCATCTTGGCATGGTTAATGAGGATGACGACATTGCAAGCCTCTCTCCTCCTGGTTCCCCTACGCTGTGACGCCTGCAGTCATTTACTATGCATCACTATCTTTTTGATGACACTGCCCTCTGATGCTAACTTTTATTTACTTTTTGGACTTTATTTACTTTATCTGGATGAATGTTCATCTTTTTCATAACTCTGATATTATATGCTAATATGTATCTTCTACTTGTTTTGCATTCCATTATTTTATTGTTTTTGATGTTGCCAAAGGGGGAGAAGATATTGCAAATTGAGAAAGATATATAAACTAAGGTAAAAAGGGGGAGCACAATCACCAAAGGTAAAAACAAGGTAAACATAGATCTAGAACTCCGCCTTTTACAATTACCCACATATTAAAGGGGAGTCATAGCATCATCTTATCTAAATATATATTACGCTAACCCCTCTTCTCAATTTAAGTTTGTCATCATCAAAAAGGGGGAGATTGTGAAACCAATGCGCTTAAAATGAAGAGTTCATTCATGAAAGAGTTTTGATGATAACAAACAAGCATAGAAGCGACGTTAGAGATAACACAACTCGCAACAATCAAAAGTCAAAGGAAGCAATTCAAACAAGTGAACAAGAGCAAATCATTCAACATACAAGATCATTATTGAAAAATGCTCCTGAGAACTTAGAATCCAAATGTAAAGGTAAATTGATTAATGATGCATAAATGAGCTCAAAGGATATTTAAATCTATGCATGCATTATCCATGTCATCAATCACTTGAAAGCCTTGATTATTATGAAAAAGATCCTTGACATGTTCAATAACCTCATAACATTTTATACAAGTCAAGGAAATACATTAAAAGTGATTAGAGACTAAAAGGAATGCTTTACAACTCATAAAATTGCACAATCAAAGAAAGTATTTGAATACTACATTGTATGTATTCGAATACTACATTGTCTGTATTCGAATACTTATACTGAGAGCAAAGTATTCGAATACTTTAAGAAAAGTATTCAAATACCAGTTGAAGTATTCAAATACCTTACGAAAAGTATTTGAATACTTACTGGACATTAAATAGTGCAACGGCTATAAACGGCTAGTTTTGCGAAAATGAGTGTTCAAAGGGTCATGGGGGGCCTCTATAAATAGTGACCACTATTCACATTGATGGGACACCTTTCCTAATCATTACTCTTGCTTTATTTCATATCATTTGCTTACTTTTCATCATCTTGATCATAAATCACCTTTGAGCTTTAATCTTGTGTCATTGATCAATACCTATAAGCTTCAATTTGTATAATCTGTACTTTAAGAGTACAAATCCTTTTCTAAACTCTCTCAATCTATTCTTTTGTGTAAAGGGTAGTGAGACCCTAGTGAAAGAGGTTGCTCATAACCTAAGTAAGTGAGTGGAAGTGTGAAGGTTCCAAGAATCAATACTCTTGAAGGTTGTAGTGCTTTTTCAAGCACCCTTGAAGCTTGATAATTAGTGGAAAGTTGAACGGGCGGTTTCAATCTGGACGTAGGTCACGGTGGTGGTGACCGAACTAGAATATACAGTGTTTGCATTCTCTCTAACTCTCTATCTCTTTATATTGGCATTATTATGATTACTTGAGCTTATTTATTTCTTCACTTTACATACAATTTGTTTGTGTGAATCTCTATTTTCTAAGCTTTGCTTGTGTCAAACTATTTTAAGTTAAGAAAATCGATTTCAACAAAGGAAGTGAGGCATTTTGTGAAAATGTTTTTAAAACTCAATTCACCCCCCCCTCTTGAGTTTGAGGCCACTTGTCCAACATCAACATGATCATCCTAATCATCATCATCTGCCTCAGCCTCAACCATGTCCATATCTAGGGCAACTTCAAGGGCCTCAATCTCACCCTTGTTGAGAACTGCCACACACGCTGCCTATTCTTGGAGATCTTGCATTGCTCCAATAGACGCTTCCCAGACTTGGCATTATAGCATGTGCAACTCTTCAACCGGCCAATGTCCATGGGAACACCAAAATGCTCCAATATCCTCTGAACCAGAAAGGCAAATGGAAGTGCACCCTTATGCTTGGCTTTAACCATAATCCAACAAATATAGTGCTTCCAATTCACCTGTACACTATGACTGATAGCTCACATAATAGGAATGTCACCCTCTAGCACCCTCGAATATTGAAAGCTCGTGGGAATAATATGTGGGTGATGACGTAGTGAAATAAACGTGCAATACTAAACAACCTAGTAGTATAATGAATAGTCTGCCTGTAAGAACCTGCACCGCTAATTAAGGTAATTAATGATTTAATTGTGATAATTAGGAAATAATTCCGTAATTGACCCTAATAATTATATTGAGGCTTTAATAATTATAGTAAGTGAGTAAGAATGCTGAAAGTCATTTTTCGGAAGAAAAGTGCAGATATCGGTTCTGCTAGTCGGTATAAATGCATATCGAAAAAGTATCCCGAAAAATTATAATAAGTGCATGATAATTACTAGAATAATATGTAGGACTTGTAAAACAAGTTTCAAGTCAAAATAATGAGAACTGGTGCCAGAACTGATACTGGCTGTGGAAAAGCACGTATTAGAAAGGTGCTCCGAAAAATAAAATAAAAGTATGATAATTCTTGTAAAATTGTGTAGGTTCAGATTTCAAAGTTTGGGATTAAAATATTTTGCGTAGCTATTAATGCTAATATTGCGCGTTAAGTGGCCATGTGGCTATTTATACTCACACTAAGGGCACAAAACCCTAGAATCCTTTCTCTCCTACGTGAAGGTGGCTGGTCAGGGAGTGTTGGCACTGTTCCATTGCTGATCCCTACCATTTTGGTGAGCCAAGTGGTCTCTCTTGCTTATTTCTTCATTGATCCTTCTCTCTTTCTCCATCTATATACTTGTGAGCATCCTTGTGAGGGTGAGAGGTAGCATTGCTGAGTGTCCAGCTACTACTTGTGTGAGTTGGGAGCTGAGTTCCCTTACTTGGAGTTGTTGGAGCTTTTAACTTGGTTGTTAAAGTCTCAAGTATTCATCTTGATGTAGTAAAAGACCAACCTTGGTGCCATTTTCGTATCTCCATCGAAGTCAGTACCTTGGAGCTGTTGTGTGAGCTCCAAGAGCACCCTTCTTGCTGAGTTCAAGCTTTGGGTAAGTTGTACCACCTTGTTCTCGAGTTTTAATGCTTAAAAGAGATGTCTTGGCATGTTTAATGAGTTAAACAAGTAACCAACTGGTATGTGGACATAAAAGAGTATAAAAATGCATGCTTTAACGTTTGGAAGTGATAAAAACGGAACCTTGGAAGGATATCTTTGCGAAATGCAGAAACTGTATTCTGTCGCGAAATATCCGGATATTTCGAGTGAGATATCCGGATATTGGATATCCTGATATTTCGAGTGAGATATCCGGATATTGGATATCCTGATATTTCGAGGGAGATATCCGGATATTGGATATCCTGATATTTTGAGTGTGATATCCTGATATTTTGAGTGAGATATCCGGATATTGGATATCTTGATATTTTGAGGGAGATATCCGGATATTGGATATCCTGATATTTCGAGTGCGATATCCTGATATTTCAAGTGAGATATCCGGATATTGGATATCTTGATATTCCGAGTGCGATATCCTGATATGGGATATCCTGATATTTCGAGTAAGATATCCGGATATTATATATCCTGATATTTCGAGGGAGATATCCGGATATTGGATATCCTAATATTTCGAGTGCGATATCCTGATATTTCGAGTGAGATATCCTGATATGGGATATCATGATATTTCCAGTGAGATATCCGGATATTCTGGGGTTTCGATGAATAGTGAGGTACTGTTCATGCAGAACTGATCTATGGGTTTAGGGACCCTAGTTGATGAAGTGGTACTTCTGGAATTAATTATCTAAGTCAGAACCTAAGGGGTTAAGGGCTTATGGCTTGGTGGGAAGCCTTAAGACGTAAAACGTAAAAGGAAAAACGTAGTCTTTATGCTTATGTGTATGAGCTTTGTTTAATGATATATTATTGGTCCATAACAGATTGTGATACTGCTGTGTTTGGACTTTGAGAGTGGTTGGACTCTTGGCTTGGATTGATTGCTTACAAGATAAGCTTTCGTGTCCTCGGTTTAGCCATTGTTGGTTCCACCATTTCCCATGGGGGGTGGTTTATATGCATGATGTGTTTTTCATGTACTGTTTTATTGAAATGCTATGGAGCTGTTAAGTGCAATTGTTGTATGATATTTATGTGGTGTTTGCCTTAAAGGGAAGCCATGGGGTGGTCCTTTGGGGGTAGTACAGCATGGGCTGACACAGCATGGGCTGGTACTGTGTGTGTAATAGACGTTTTCCTGCACTTCTCTGATCAGTAGAATAGTATAACCTACATAACATGATATCTGCTGCATTGCACTATTTTGGAACTTATATCAGATATATGCTTTTGAACTTATATTTGCACATGTAAGTGAGCTTGGGGTGGAAGAGCTTTGAGGACCCCTTGTCTTACGGAGATTTATTGTTTAGAGATCTCACCCCACGTTTGGGGACGTTTATTTCAGGTTCAGGTAACCCAGGGGTCGAGACCCATAGTGGCAGGAGGCCAGAGCTGAATTAGATATTGTTGTTTTATGCTGACATGTTAGATGCTGGATATGCCTGTTCCTTTCATGTTTCTAGCTTCGGTTATTACTATGTTTTTGTTGTTGAGACTGCTATGGGGCTTTGTTGCCTTATTTGGTGAGCATGAGATTTGTCCATGCCACATAGACTTGAGTTTGTCTTGTTTATTTAAAGTTGTAATAATGTATCAGGATTATTGTCCGGACTACGTGTCGTAGATCCGTGACTTTAGATACTCACTTTATTTATATATTGAGGTATTCAGTTAGTTATCTTTTGCAATTTACATACAGGCGATATTTTATGAAATTGGTTAAGTAATCAACTTGGCTAAGGTTAGTGACGTCATAATTGAATTAAAGAAAAAGTTATTCTGCATTTTAATTAAACGTAGCTTAATACGATGATATGTTAACAACCGGGTATACACGGGGTGTTACACCGCCCACATCTGATATCAGGCCTCCTGGCCTCCTCCACACCATTACCCCGCATAAATCTAGGAATTGCAACATTGCTATCCGCATCATACTCCATTATGGGATGACCATCAAAGTCGTATCCTAATAACTTCAACCATATCGGAGTTGTCATGACTATGTCCACACCGCAGACGCTGGACCTCAGCTCACCTTGTATGTAGCTGAGGTTATGGTAGAAGGCCCTCACCATAACCTTTGAATAGGGACACATGATCTCATCCAACACCCTCATATGTGCCCCATCCAACACCATTACTATGTATGTCAAATCCCTCCACCATAAAGAATTCTATATCAAGTGATTTTGATTGACAATGGGTCTGCTCACAAAATCTCGTATAAATGTAGCATGCTCCGAAGGATCATCTTAAAACAAATAGCCAAACGGGAGGTCCACGAACTCAGTGTCAGCCTCGTATAAAGAAGGACGGTCTTGGCGTTGCATCGTCCATCTTTCGCCATCAGTGTTCTTACTAGATCGTCTACGGACAACCATGATAAGGGAAGGAAACCTACAATAACACATGATCAGAAAATCAAAAAATAAAAAAACAAACATATTCGGAAAAAATCAAAAATCAGAACTGATATTCGTAGGAAAAAAAATCCCAAAACCTATGAAACCTAGATCTTAAACCATGTACATTCATCAAAACCTAAGCAAAACATGCATCAAACTGAAGAATCAATGCAAAAAAGAGAGTCAATCGAACCAAACCACTTTCAATCAATCTAGGGTTCATGAATAAAAAAATCGAAACTTTTTTTGGAGGAAATCGAAAAAAACATACCAATATGAGAGTGTATACACTTTGATGTTTATTTCTGAACCCACCAGGCAATTTTGGGCAAAAATCCAAAGGGAAGAAGTTTTGGGTGTTCTCAATCGATTAGGGTGTGATTTATAACCCCACCCATATATGGGGTTTTTAAAAAAGGTCATTGACATTATTTAATCGATTAAGCACTGTGGCTTAATCGATTAAATTACGAGATTTGCATTTTCAACGTTTTTTAACTGTTTAATCGATTAAGCCCTTGGTTTAATAGATTAAACAGGGGCAGATGGGTGGAATATTTTGTGAGGGGAAAAATAATTATTATTTAATTGATGGAGGGCAAAATGGTCAAAAAGTCATATGAAGATGGTATAGTTGGCTTGTGCCACATGGGCAACACCATATTAACTGACGTAATCTGTGTTGTTAAAGTCGCGATTTAAATAGTAGGATCGCACGATCCTACGATTTTTGGAAGCCAAGCGATCCAACTCGCAACAGAAATCGTAAATCTGGTAGGAACTGTGGGATCGACGGCTAACTCATAGCATCGCTGGAATCGTAGATCTCACTTCGCTTTTTAAGTCGGAAAAAAGCCAAAATATCCACAACCCGATTGCATGACCCATGACCCAAGATCAATTAAAAACAATTTCAGAACTCTTACGACTGCATTTAAGGCTTTTCTCTGCCTTGCGACCTATTTTGTGCCTTGCTACCTCTTCTGAGTTTTATTCGCTTACTAATTTCCTCATTCGATTTGTTGCGCAACCTGCTGGCTCCGACAACTGAGATAGCAGTGGTTGGATTTGTTTGAGTTGGTGGAGAAATTTGAGTCTGTTTTGTCTTTGAGTTGGTAGATTTTTCTCTGTTTTAATCGAAAAGCTTTTTTTTTAGGTTATTGTTTCTTTACTTCTTTTGAGGGTATTTTTTTAAGTATGTTGTGTCTTCTATTTATCAATTTTTTAATATTATATTTTGATTGCATGACCTATGGGGGAAAGTTATACTTACTACATATTTTTCTTACTACATATTTTTCTTACTACATATTTTTCTTACTACCAAATCTTAACTGTTAATTTCTTTCAATCTATAATTTATTGGAAATTAATAATTAATTAATAAATATGATTACATAAATTCTAACCATTAGATTGGCGGGAATCAATGGTTCAGATTTAGCAGTAAGAAAAAGAAGTAGTAAGTATAATCTCCCATTGACCTATGTGCTCTTTAATATCAATATTATATTATAACATTCTAAACCACGGTTGCTGTTGTGTTTCTATTAACATTTTAAACCATTGTTGTTGTTGTGTTTCAGTAGTTTCTTTACTTCTGTTGTTTGGTACGATGATTTTTTTTATAGGTATGTTGTTAGTCAAAAAATTTAATATTAACTCCTTAATATTAATATTATATTATAACAATTTTTTAATAGTTAATAATGTTTTTAATATATCACATTCATACATGTTGTTTGACGTTTGGATTATGAGTCTTGGAATTGATGTTAGTTATTTACATGTATATATATATATAATTGAATATAATTTTATATCTTAGGTAATAAGATTTTACTATCCGTGTCGATCCCACGATTTACGATTTTACCACGCCCTCCCGATCCTATGTAGAATCTCGATTTTAACAACATTAGACGTAATGATGCTACGTGGACTAATGTTACTTAACCTAGAGCAAAATTTGAGTATTGCAGGAGTACTCGTTTGGGTACATTTTTCTCCAATTTTAGATTTTTTTTTTCTACTCCTTTATTTCATTTCTATTTTCATGTATGTCCCAAAGAAATTTCTTCTTTTTAGGAAAGATTTAGGTGCATCGGATGCATAGAGATTTTTTTCCTTAACCTGTTGCTGTCACATGAAAATGGTCCATTCTTTTTAATATAGTTGCACAAATTCACTTTTAGTATTGTTGTAGGAAAAAAAAAATTGTCACGCGACAAAAATCATTCTAAAGTAGTGAATAATTTCTCAATTACATTTTTGTAGTGATTAGTTTTAAAATTTATTAATTTTGGAAAATTCTAGAAAAAAAAACTTATAAATCTTATAATGAAAATTATTTTGAAAAAAACTTGTGAATACAAAGCCATTTTTGGGTTGCAACTTGCAAAACCAAATGCGGTGAATATTTTTTTATTTTATTTAAAAAGAAGGGAAAGAAAGAAAGAAAAAGAGGGAGAGACAGAGCGCTATAATGATAAGTTTGGTACCCGAGAAATTTTTTAGAAATTCGGGAATCTCGATTTTCAAAAATGTGATTTTTACATTTAGATTATGATAATATCTAAAAATTTAAAATTTAAAAAAATTTAATTTCCCAAAAATCCGTAAAAAAACCGTACACCAAACCGACCCTAAAGGGAATTTTCAAAATGGGGATAAGGAAAACAAGTCGTGAGTCAGCACCAATAAAAACCAAATGTCTACTGGATAAGGATAATTTTATTCACGTAAAAACCCATACAGAGCTCGATCACATTTGTACTGGGACCCACACTTTCTCTCTATCGTCGCTTTAAATACGAGCCCAATTTCATCCTCTTTCATACCAAGCCTTCGATTACCCGTAACGACGTCGTATCAACACTGACGACCACCACCACTTCTTTCTAAGGCAAAACCAAATCCTCAGCACCGTGCCACGTCAGATTCCGGCGAATAGTCTCCTTCGCCACCACGGCATGGCTTCCTGCACGTCGCTTTACGAGATTCTCAGAATCCCCGCCGCCGCGTCCAACCAGGAGATCAAGGCGGCGTACCGACGACTGGCCAGGGTCTGCCATCCGGATGTGGCGGCGATTGGTCGGACGAACTCGTCGGCAGATGAGTTCATGAAGATCCATGCTGCGTACTCCACCCTATCGGATCCCGAAAAGCGTGCCAGCTATGATAAGAGCTTGTTCCGTCATCAGCGACCGCTGACGACGACGACGACGGCGACGGCGTCGAGATTCTCCGGCTACTCTGGTCGGAACTGGGAAACGGACCAGTGCTGGTAGCGAGTTGACTCGTCCGAGTTAGAAAAGACTGAGTTAAGTTAGTTCGTTAGTTTGGGATTTGAATCTTAGGCGTAGTTATTGAATCGCCTTTGAGTGTAATCAGTAATTATTATTTAGTTAATGACCAGATGGTATGATGTATATTAGGATTGTGCATACATAAACGTATATAATATAAATACGAGTGGATTCATTGAAGTTGTTATTGCTTAGTGCAATAGTGCTCACCCAAGTTTTTGTAGCAGAAGTAACATATTTGAAGGATTATATTAATATAATTAAATGCTTTTACGTTTCTAAAGTGAATTAGATAAATATTTTACATTTGCTATCAAACGAGAATGCTTTGAATTAAAAAATTAAAAAATTATAATGAAAAAGATTATTATAATCCTGAAATAAATTATAATTACAAAAATATTTTGATTTTCGTCTCAAAAACGATGTCATTTTGAACTCAACGTATATAAGTTATATAGGTAGAAAAAGCGAACCCATAATTTAAATATTAGGAGTAGTTAATTATGTTAGTTTTATGATGTGTATGTTTTATAATTTAAATAGGTTAGTTATGTATTTCCTTTGAATTTAAATTGTTTTGTTTAATTACAGTTATAACTGCTTGTAACTGGTGATATTATCTAAACCATGTAACAGAAATCAGATAAGGAAGGATGAATTAACTATGTTTCTATTCCTTTTCTTCTGTCCTCTGTGACCTCTCTTAATTTCCTCATGTGGTTCCCCCTTCAGTTTTCCACTACAAACACAGTAGAAGATGAGTGCTCCTTGAATTTGCAGTTATTTCTTCGTATTGTAATCTAAACAAAATTTTCATGGAACGCAGAGGAGAAAAAAAACTAAAAACATTATAGTATGTATATTTTACTTTTTTCTTTTAATTTAAAATATATAATAACAGAAGAAATTACACAGTCAAAGTTTAAAGATAAAATTTATTATTAGATAACTTAAAGTTATAAAAGTTCGACATAGATTTAAATGTTAACAAAGCGATGGATTTTAATAATCACAGATTTGGTGACATAATTTTCTCTCTCTCTCAATTATTTTAGGATATTCTTACTCCCTATTTTTTTTTTTTATTATCACTCTTATCACCATTAAATCCCACTTTTTAGCTGAAAATTTCTGAAGAAAAAGAAAAGAAAAATAACTTTTAATGGATTTGCATACTCTCACGTGAAAAAGTGGTCATGTGATCATATTATTTAATCACAACCACTCATTCATGATGAGATAAGAGAGATAAACATATAAGATTTTTAACTGAATAATTATGATCAAATAATATGATCACTTTTACATATGAGAGGATGGAGATCCAAATCCACTTTTAATATACTTTAGTTAGAGTGATAGTAAGTTGTAGTAGAAAAACTTAATAATAAGAATATCTTTACTCTTATTTTGTTGTTAAATTTGTCACTAGGAAAAAAATTTGGTAGTTAAAGTGTTATAATTTTAACTTTAAAAATGTACCTAAAATTTAGAAAAAAATAAATACTTTTTTTAGAAAAAATTCTTTGGTAGGATATTATAACAACCAATTAGGAATACTATTAATGTCACTACCAATCAATCACACATTTAGATCGATTATGTTGATTCAACGGTTATATTTATTTTCATATTTGTATAGTTATGATTCCTCATATTTAATAATTTATATTTATTTTCACATTTGTATGGTTATGATTTCCCATATTTAATGCTGTCACATTAGGTATGGGGAATCATAACCATACTGCAAATATGGATATAAATATAACTGTTGGATCCATATTATCGATCTAACAGTGAAATTGATTAGTTGTAACCCTAATTGGGTTGTTACAATATCCTACCCTAAAATTCTTTTAACAAAGGGTTCGGATTTTTTACAGTTACTGCATATAAGCTAACTGGGGGCGAAAATCATTTTGTTTTTGTAATTTTAATTTATTTTAGGATTTTTATAATCTTTATAATTATAATTATTTAATTTTTCAATCCTAAAACGACATCGTTTTAGGAGTAAATGCAGATAATTTATTTGCATTAACTGCAAAAATATTATTCTGTTTAACAAATTATAATTGCAGATTATATAAAATATAAGGAAAAATGGGTGTCATTTTAAGAGAGATAGAGATAAATTAGGGGGAGAGGAAAAAAAACCTCACTCTCTCCACATGATTTATCTCTATCAATACTTTCAAATGACATACTTTTATGTCCTTTTAGAGGACACATGCTTTTTACTAAAGTATAAAATAATTTGTTGTCGTTATATCAAAATCAAATCAACAGTTCTCATTGATCTTATTTTGTAACCGTTGATTTGATTTTGATCCAGTAATAACAAAGTTGACAGTAAAAAAAAATAGTAGTAAATATAATATATCCTTATAATTTGTAGAAAAAATAGTAGAAAAAATTGTTCTTTTAAAAACAGTCATTAAAATTATTATTATTTATTTAATATTTAAATTTAAAAAAATCTCTTACTTCCTCCCACCATAATTCATATTTCTCTCATCATAAAATAGATTAATTTTGACTAAAATGACAAAATTGTATATCCTTTCAAAAAAATAAACACTAATCTGTTGCACTTCCTTCGCTTGGGCCACATCAACAGAGGCCCATTCGCACTAAGAAAACCCCATTATACTTAGATGACTATTTGCAATAGTCTTTGTAGGCCCAGTTAGTTTATTTGGCAAGTATTGTACTATTTTCAAATGTAAGGAAGAATCCAATCACAAGGAATAATAAATAAATAGCCCAAGAGGGGTGAGGAAAATACAGAAAGTTTTGACAAAATTCTTCTCTCTTCTCCTTTTTCCCTCTCTTTCTTCTCTCTATTCCTTTTCAGATCTAAACCCCCTTCATTGGTGCTTTCATTGCCCTCATACTTCCTGCTATGGCTGAAAACACTCGTATGCGTGATTTACAACAGCGTCTTGACACATTGGAACAACAATTTCGTGCTGCTGATTTGGTCCATGAACAACAATTTCAGAACCTTCACGAGTCTAATACTCAATTACATGACTCTCAGACCACACTCCATGAGTCTCAGAATCGCCTGCACATGGATGTCACTCGCTTACTGGAATTTCAGCAGCAAGCTTTTGGCAACCGTGGCGTTTTGGGTTCCGGTCTGTCCCATGGATCTGACCCTTCCCGATCTCGTCAAGTGAAGCTCGACTTTCCGCGTTTTTCTTCTGGTGATCCCACTACGTGGATCGTGGCCGCTGAACGTTACTTCACGTTTTATCAGGTACCCCTCCCAGAATGGGTTAATCTTGCTGCTTTTCATTTGACAGATCCAGCGGATAGCTGGTTTTATGGCTCCAATCAGAATGGGTTATTATCTGATTGGCGTACTTTTTGCACGGCTTTACAACGCCGCTTCGGTCCGTCAGAATTTGAAGATCCTGCCGGTGCTTTGGTAAAATTCCAACAGACTGGGTCCGTTTTGGATTACCAATCTGGGTTCGAGAAGCTTGTTAGTCGGGTCCCTGGTTTGTCTGCTACTATGCTCCGTAGTATTTTTGTTTCGGGATTAAAACCTCCGATCAAACGTTCTGTTCTCACACACAGACCGCTTGACTATCATGAGGCTTTTTCTCTTGCCCGGATCTATGAAGATCAATTCATTGATTCTAAACCTGTGCGTTCGTGGCAAAATTACCCCAAACAGTCACCTCCTTATCCCCCCACTACCGCTATTGTTCCTAGTTCTCCCCAACCTACAAACACTTCCCCACATCCCATCTCAACCTTACCCATTCGTCGTTTGACACCTGAAGAGCGTCAAGCTAAACGTGAGAAGAACCTTTGTTATAATTGTGATGAGAAGTACTCATTTGGGCATAAATGTAAGGGGAAGGCTGCCTTGTTGTATTTAGAAGGTATTGATGAGGATCCTGATCCTGGTCCTGATCTTTCCCACCCCGTTGTGGATGAACCATCGCCTGTTGCGATCCCATCCGAAATTAGTTTCAATGCTCTTTTCGGTCACCATAATTCCCGTTCATTTCGCCTCACAGGGTCTATCCTCGGGAAACCCGTTCAGGTGTTAGTTGATGGGGGCAGTACCCACAACTTTATCACCGAACGGATGGCTACCTTTTTGGGCCTCACAATGCACAATGTTCCACCATTTCAGGTACAAGTGGGCAATGGTGAGTCCCTGATGAGCACGGCCTGTTGTACGGCGATCACCTTACTCCTTCAGTCACACTCATTTGTGCTTGATTTGTTTCTCTTGGATCTCAAGGGGGCTGACATTGTTCTCGGTGTTCAATGGCTTGCTACGCTGGGGCCAATAATGACCGATTATAACCACATGTCCATGTCTTTTACCCACAGTGGATCT
Organism: Gastrolobium villosum; assembly: GCA_032173675.1. Classification (NCBI taxonomy): domain Eukaryota; kingdom Viridiplantae; phylum Streptophyta; class Magnoliopsida; order Fabales; family Fabaceae; genus Gastrolobium; species Gastrolobium villosum. Next base: position 33,813 of record JAVKPL010011444.1, on the reverse strand, counting down.
ACTGTCTGTCTTCAGGGTGACAGCATCTTTTCCCCCACGCCCATATCCAATGCCCAACTACACAAACTGGTGGTCCAGAACTCCATTTCTTCCTGTTTCATGTGTTTAACTTCGTCCCCTCACCCACCCTCACCTGCCTTACTTCCGTCTACTCCTCCACCCATACAGCACATCTTATCCCAGTTTCAGGATGTTTTTGCCATTCCCACCTCTTTACCTCCTGACCGTGTTTCCAATCACTGTATTAACCTTCTTCCCAACACTAAACCCGTCCAAGTTAGACCCTATCGTTACCCTCACTATCAAAAACAGGAAATTGAAAAAATGGTGGGAGAGATGCTTGAGTCTGGGGTTATTCGCCCGAGCCAGTCCCCATTTAGCTCTCCAGTATTGTTGGTCCGTAAGAAGGACGGCACTTGGCGATTTTGTGTTGACTATCGTGCTTTGAATGCACTTACTATACCCGACAAGTTTCCCATTCCTACTGTCGATGAACTGTTGGATGAACTATATGGTGCTCAGTTTTTCTCAAAGCTGGATCTTCGTTCTGGTTATCACCAGATAAAGATGCACCCCTCTGATGTCCACAAGACCGCGTTTCGCACACACAGTGGGCATTTCGAATTTATGGTGATGCCTTTTGGTTTGGCTAATGCCCCCTCTACGTTCCAGGCTACAATGAACAGTATTTTCGCACCATTTCTGCGACGTTTTGTGGTCATCTTCTTTGATGACATACTGGTCTATAGTACCTCTTTATCCGATCATGGCAACCACCTGATGCAGGTGCTCACTACATTACGCCAGCATCGGTTCTTTGTTAAACTAACCAAATGTTCCTTTCCAGTGCAGGAAATTCAATTTTTGGGTCACATTATTTCTGTTGCGGGTGTTAGTCCTGACACTTCTAAGGTTCAGGCTGTGCGCGATTGGCCTACACCCACCTCTGTTACCCATCTTCGCGCTTTCCTGGGGCTCTCCGGTTATTATCGGCGTTTTATCAAAGGGTATGCTATGGTTGCAGCACCCCTTACGGACTTATTAGCCAAGGATTCCTTTGTTTGGACGGTCCAATCCGAACATGCATTTCAATCCTTGAAGCATTTACTTACTACTGCACCAATTCTGGCACTGCCTAATTTCTCCCTACCGTTCACATTGGAAACGGATGCTTCCGGAGTTGGGGTGGGAGCAGTTTTACTCCAGGATACTCACCCTATTGCTTTTTTTAGTCGGAAACTCTCTAAACTGATGCAGTCAAAGTCTACTTATTTTAGAGAGATGTACGCCATTACTTCTGCCGTGGCAAAGTGGCGTCAATACCTCCTTGGATCTTTTTTTATTATCAAGACTGACCACCAGAGTTTGCATCACTTGATGTCTCAAGTCATCCAAACCCCAGAGCAGCAGCAATTTCTCGCGAAATTACTGGGGTTCAACTACTCTATTCAGTATAAGTCTGGTAAATTGAATGTGGTGGCTGACGCTTTATCGCGACTGCCGGAGGGGGAATCTTCACTCACTTCCCCTTCGCTTACTGTTATCAGTGGCCCTACCTCACAGTATAGTTCGATTATACAGTCCGAGTTACAACATGATGCCTACACTACTCAAATTTTACAGGATCTCAATACAGATTCTTCTAAATGGCCACAGTGGCAGGTACGGCAAGGACTTCTGTTTCATCGTCATCGCCTGTATATCCCTGCTGCATCTTCGTTGATTCCACTATTGCTGCACGAATTCCACGCGTCCAAGGTGGGAGGCCATGCTGGTGTGCGTCGGACGTTGTTGCGGTTGGCGGCTAAGTTTACCTGGAAAAATATGAAGAAAGATGTTCAGAGCTATGTCCAAGAATGTGACATTTGTCAAAAAGCCAAAAGCCCCAATCACAAACCCTATGGACTGTTACAGCCGTTGTCCATACCTGATGCCATATGGTCAGATTTATCGATGGATTTTATTACCCATCTACCCTCCTCCGCCGGGTTTACCACCATACTGGTGGTCGTTGACCGACTTACCAAGGGGGCTCACTTTGCACCTCTTCCTCCCAAATACTCCGCAGCCAAGGTGGCCCAGGTATTTTGGGATACGGTGGGTAAACTCCATGGTCCACCCAGATCCATCGTGTCTGACCGCGATCCATTATTTCTCAGTGATTTTTGGAAAACTTTGTTTACACTTCATGGCACTCGGTTACATTATAGTTCGGCTTATCATCCCCAGTCGGATGGACAAACGGAAAGAGTAAACAGGGGGTTAGAACAATACCTGCGGTGTTTCGTTCATGATCACCCTTCGCAGTGGCATCGTTTTCTGGGTTGGGCGGAGTTCCATTATAACACCGCTCACAATCGTTCCACTGGTACATCTCCGTTTCAGGCAACTTTTGGTCGTTCCCCTCCTAGCCTTTTGGAGTACACTTTGGGAGCAACGTCGGTGGAAGCCGTCGATTCTGATCTACATCAGCGTTCAAAGATCCTTGCTTTCCTGAAACGGAACTTAAAACGAGCTCAAACTTCAATGAAATTACAGGCTGACAAGAAAAGGAAAGATATCACCTTTGCTGTTGGGGATATGGTGTTGCTTCGCCTTCAACCCTTTCGTCAGCTCTCTGTTCATCGGCGCTCTTCTCACAAGCTCAGCTTGCGGTTCTATGGACCTTATGAGGTGGTGGAGCGCGTCGGACCGGTGGCTTATCGGCTTCGTCTTCCCCAAGGCTCACGCGTCCACCCTGTCTTCCATGCTTCTCTGCTACGTCCATTTCATCCAGCACACAGGTATCAGATCCACCATCTGGTACCAGAAGCTTCGTCCACACCGCCGATGCACACGCCTGCGGCTGTGCTTTCCCGTCGCTCCATCTGGAGGCACGGTAAACAGGTTCCTCAAGCCTTGATTCAGTGGACTGGTCTCCTACCTGAAGACTCGACATGGGAAGATGAGTCGCTCCTGCATACCTTCAACCCTCCACAGGTCTCTCCTTTGGCTCTCACGGTTTCTACGAAGCAGACTCTCACTTCTCCAAAGGACTCTCCTTTGGTTCACACGGATTCTGGAGAGCAGGAGTATAGTCAGCCTTCTTCACTGCCTCCAGTCCTTGAAAACATACAACCTTATCACTCCACCGACGCCCCCTCCAATCAGCACGCGCAAAAGGGAATCCTTATCCCTTCGGTTGCTGCCAGCTCGCACCTGTCCACCTGCCCCTCTGCTCTCATTAATGCGCGCAGCTCAGCACGCGTCCTGCCAGCGCACGCTTCGTCTGCGCACGCAGTTTACGGGCAAGTGTGCCCAGGCCCTGTGGCTACTTCGGACCGCGCGGAGGATGGGCCTTTTAACGCAAGCCCAATTCAACCAGCATCTCCTTCGGTGCACGCGGTGGGCGGGCTCTTGGACGCAGGCCCAATTTCCATAAATGGCCTCGAGGACGTGGCCTGTTTAGATGGGGAGGGGGATGTTGCACTTCCTTCGCTTGGGCCACATCAACAGAGGCCCATTCGCACTAAGAAAACCCCATTATACTTAGATGACTATTTGCAATAGTCTTTGTAAGGAAGAATCCAATCACAAGGAATAATAAATAAATAGCCCAAGAGGGGTGAGGAAAATACAGAAAGTTTTGACAAAATTCTTCTCTCTTCTCCTTTTTCCCTCTCTTTCTTCTCTCTCTATTCCTTTTCAGATCTAAACCCCCTTCATAATCCCATCAAATTATATTCTTTCACTTTTTTATAAATACAAAAGATTCGAGAAAAAATAATCATTTTTGCTTATCGTTTTTTTTTTTACTATGCATACATGTTATGTAATATTTCTCCTCAAGTTACATAAGTGAAAAATAATTCCAGCACACTGAACCAATTGTGGGGCTCACAAGGAAAGAGAAAAAGAGAGAGTAAAAGCTCAATTATTCTTTATCTATTTTATGCCATCTCAGAAAAATATTACCTATTATATTAATTATTTTTACTTTATGGAATTATTTTGTCATTTTGTTGAGTTCGAAGTGGCTCAATATTGTTACCCATCGCAAGAGGTGTGATTCTTTCTATACTCGAAGATAATTTTTCGTTGATCTTGGACCGTAAAAGAGACATTGTCTTAAGAAAATAAGGGTATTCATTGGACTCATATTTTTTCCTTATTTTCCATCACAAATATTTCTAAACCTTACATGCATTTGATTTATTACATTTTTTTGAATATTATTCAGAGGTGAGCATCAATATTTGGAAAGCCAAGATAGAGATGACTAGCAACGACAAGTCCAATACCTCTGATTAATAGCTTGATGGTATGAAGTCAGTAGAATTATTCTAGTGGTGAGAGATTTGAGTAATTTATATTAGATTATGTATTCAATTTCTACCTTTATATTAAAAAAATTAGTTCGATGGTATGACTAAGAGATATATGTGTCACCTGCTTAGTTGATATAATATGCTCTGAGCACAAATATAAAAACTATAATCATGGTAACAAGTCTTGTGAATACTGGGATAACTTTTGTATATTTGCATACTAAAGATGTTATGTACATAATGAGTGATTTTCCAGATGATTCAGTGGTGTTATAGCGTGAATAATGGGTGGTTATGTGTAGTGGATGAAAGTTAAGAGAGAGTGGTAGAGTGCATGTCATGTAGTGGGGAGTTAAAACTTAAAATTGTGACAATTTAGCTTATCCATAACAATTAACAAATATAAATTATTACTTATATTTTTAAAAATAATTTCATAAAAACATGTTATTTTTCCCTTATACTTTCACGTTGTTTTTCCAACATATTTTTTACGAGTTAAAAATTTCATAAAAAGAAAGAGAAAATTATTTCCCTTGGAAGTTTACAAACTCTCACCGTTCGCTTCTTAAACAATTATTTTATTAATATCCTTCCTCCATCGATTCATCTCTTCTACAGCTCTACTCCATAACTGTCTAAAACTGTCGAACGCAATCTTAAACATAATCTTAATTAAGTTTATTAATAATCATATTAATAATTCATTAATTCCGCTTAAAGTAAACCTAAATAAATTGAATTTTTATTATTTTGTTTGCGGTGATTGAGATTTGTGACGTTGATGAGTTTTGAGGGGATGCAAACCACGTAATCGGGTTTATCCGAAAAGAAAAAAAAAGTAACTTCTGTTTCTCTCCGCAGGTTTGGAATCATTAATTTGATGAACACTCCAAAGTCAACACCTTTTGCGTTTATTTGTAACTTTCCAGGAGGTATTGATTGGGTTAAATGCGTTGAAAATGTCTCTAGAAGACAAGGGTACCGTCCAATTTCAGTGCCCGTTGATTAAGCTATCGTTAGAGATCATCTCATGAATCTTTATGGAATTGTATACTCTCATGTTATAATATATCTTATGCTAAGACACAAAATGATAGAACCCACCACTAAAAAAAGAAAAAAAAAAGAAGAAGCATCACACTTATCGAAGTATCTATGGCATAAGATAGTAGTCTCCTACAACATGAGACTACTATTTCCCAATCTTTATATATATAAATTGCTTTTCACATTTCAATCTTCTAACACTATATGAGGATAGCATGGCTCCATGAGACGTGTTTGGATGGGAAAGTAAATAATTCAGTACGTGAAAAGAAAAGATCAAAATAGATATAAAAATAAAATAATTCTAGTGATCGTGATTGGCGATGGAAAGTTATTTTTAAATTTTTTTGGTAAATAAGTAGAAGTGAGAATAATTTCCAAAAAAATATTAGAAGTGAGAAAAAAAATTAGGGAAGAAATACTAGCATTAATTACACATACATTTTTACATATTTTGAATGCTATTGTGATTTTCTTCCACATGGTTTATAACAATATTAGGATTAGTTTTATTTTTTAAAGTATTAAGGTTTAGCTTTAGTTCATACAAATTTTATGCATTAAGTCTGTTATGGACCACTTATGTGGTACCCACTTTTTATCCCCACTACATAGAGTATCTCATCTCATCACTCTTCCATAACTTCCATCCACTACCAATAACTACCCACTAAGCATTGCATCATGCCATTAAGTCACCTGCAAACTACCTACTAGGGGCACAACCTCCTGGTACATTTCATCTATATATAATCGATCCCTTATAGTTAACAAGGGGATCATCTGATGATTAATCTAGGAACTCTGATAAGCTATCCTGGCCACCATGCCTACAACCTACATACTTGTGCCCAGAGCACATCCGATCTACCGCAGGTGACTCACACACCTCTTGTTCATACCATCGGACTTTGACCTAAGGTACATGACTTCTTATTGCCTGTCATCTTTACCATAAGTTCCATAGATACAAATATTAGCTATCCTGCTAGACCATTAATGTTCATTCCATAACATTTGGCGCCGTATGTGGGAAGTGTAAATTTCTATTCCCATCCTACCGTAGCGACGGAGCAAGACGACCTCGTGCCCTTATCATAAACAGAGTGAAGCCGTCGATGTACATAAAGATGAAGGAGATGATGACCTCAAAGTATCTCGGAGAATTTGTCAAATCTTCGAGGAACAAACGGTCAGTTTTAATTCATATTCCACATAGAGACCACTAATTTTAGGTCTCTGCAGGTCAAAAATTTGATCAAGTTATTCAGAAATATTCAAAAATAAAAATCTAATCTCAAGAATCAATGGTTATTTCTAATATTGAATTTTCAATCCCCGGCAACGGCACCAAAAACTTGTTGCACCCGGCAAGTGTACCGATCGCACAAGTAATAAAGTAGTAAGTATAAGATCGTCTCCACAGGGATTGTAAAACAATTACTACGATAATCAGTCCTCTTAAATTAGACTAATCGATTGTGGTTTAACAAATATTGTAACTTAGATTAATTGAAAAATAAAAGACTTGTTTTTAGATTTTTTTTTGTAGTCGAAAGCCATCTTAGGCTCTTTAGCAATATTTTCGCTCAATTCTCTCACAGCTTCCTGAAAGGCTTCACGTACAGAATGATCTCTCACAGCTTCCTGAAAGGCTTCACGTACAGAATGATAACACTCCACATTTGCTCCCGCATTCTTTAGTTCACTTTTTCTATTTTAGCATGGCCATTAATTTAGAAGCAAATGATTGAATTATTTAAGACAAATAACTAATAAGTACAATATTTTAACTTGTGGGCTTCGCCCTTATGGGCTACACTCAAATGTAATTGACGTTGGATCATATGAGTTAACCTAATTCTAAATTATCTCAGGCCTGTAAAGTGTATGTAACAAACTTTATATAATTAACAAATCAGTTTTGAATTGAATCAAATAAATTTAATGAAGAGGAAGATAGCTCTTGTATATAATTAACAACTTTCAGAGTAGAGGACTTTTGATAACTGCCTCCAAATTGTCATGCTTTGATATTAAATTTTGAATTGAAAATTACCAATTTGTTTTAAAAGTATTAAAAGCTGAGTATTGCTCTAAAAGTGATTTGGATTTCACTTATTGACCATACTATATTTGCGATATTTAAGGTCTTAAAATTAGGGAGCATTATATTTAATTTTACATATTAATTGATTTTTTTAGGGCATGAACCAAATATACAAAACTTTATATAGCATTTATACTTAAATAGTCATTTTCACAGCCTCATATCCAACGATCCATACTTAACGCGTCTATCTTAAATGCACGGTCAGTGTTGCTTTCCTGCTTCCTCTTTTTTTTTTTTCTTTTTTGTAGAATTCCCGCTTCCTTTTTGTGGACCCTAAATCATTAACCCAACAAGTAATCACCTACATATTTCTCGGCACAAAAAATAATTTATTATTTTTTAATTAAAAATTATGAATTTATGGCAGTTTTAGAAATAATTACACATTTATGAATTTATAACGATTAAATAATTTCGTTTTGGGAATAAATGCAGATAACTTATATGCATTAACTGTAGAAACATTTTTTCCTTTAAAATAATACATATATGTTTATTGGCGTGAGAAATATGGGGAAAAAAATTAATTTATTGTTTTTTAAATAAAAAATTACTAATTTATGACAGTTTTGGAAATAATGTAACATTTATTGCACAATATCACGCCCAATTTGGGCGTCACCAATCACGCCCAATTTGGGCGTCACTCAAGAGGCAATCACGCCTAATTTAGGCGTCACTCGTCATGTGTTGACACAAGCAACAGGTCTTGAAGGCTGAGATGGGTCACCATCAACAGCAGGAATTTTCTTCTCTATAGCCTTCCATCTCTTTTCAAAAACTTTACTAAGGGCCTCTGCCATGATATGTACATCATTGCAAGGTGGATTATAAGTAATTGCATTCGAGAAAGTCAGCCGTACATCGTCAGCAAAATCCATAGGATTTGAATATTCACCAGAAGTTATTCTACTCTTTACGGTACCCAAATCCATTGGATGTTTGATGACAGTGAAATAATCCGGAATGTTCAATTTAACAACATCAACTGGTGTCTTAAAAACCCAACCAAATTTATTTGACATCAAATGGTTAAGTAATGTCACTGGTGCAGCAGGTTTCACATATTCAAAATGCCCAGACATACTTCCCTTTGTCTTGGGACCATTACGTCCTGGTAAGGGCCTTTTCTTACCATGTGGGGTTGATGTTTCCAGTTTTATATGCTGGCTCTCCAGCTGAGGCCTCTTCTGTCCAACACAGCAGCTACTTTCTAGTTTTGTATGTCGGCTCTCCAGCTGAGGCCTCTTCTGTCCAGCACTGCAGCTACTTTCCAGTTTTGTATGTCGGCTCTCCAGCTGAGGCCTCTTCTGTCCAGCACTGCAGCTACTTTCCAGTTTTGTATGTCGGCTCTCCAACTGAGGCCTCTTCTGTCCAGCACTACAGCTCCTTATGTCACTAGAGGGAGATAATCCAACAATATGTGAGTTCATACTGTCAATTTTCTTTTGAATTTCCCTTACTTATTCAAGTTCCCAATTTAACCTCCATTTCAAATCCTTTTTCTCAAGACCTTACATCTTTGATAATGAGAAGTATTTAAAAGGTACATCAAAACTACCATAAACATCACCATTCAAACTAAGGAGTTTCTTCTTTGGTGCACGAGATTCTGGGAATGACATCATCTCTGTATCAATCTTTCCTCGCTTACTTCAACTCAGAGAAAGAAATATAGAGCATGAACCAAATATACAGAGCCTCATATAGCAGTTGTACTTAAATAGCCATTTTCACAGCCCTATATCCAACGGTCCATACTTAACGCGTCTATCTTAATCGCACGGTCAGTATTGCTTTCCCGCTTCCTCTTTTTTTTTTTTGTAGAATTCCCGCTTCCTCTTTGTGGACCCTAAATCATTAACCCAACAAGTAATCACCTACATATAAGGCTTAAAAATTAATGCACAAACGACGCACATGTAAGCCTTTTTAAATGAAAGCTTGAAAATGATGCACACAATAAATACCTTTTCATTATAAGGCTTAAAAATTAATACACAATTGACGCACATGTAAGCGTCGATTGTGCATTAAGATAGACGCGTAAAAAAGAGAAAGCGGGAAAGCAACACTGACCGTGCGATTAAGATAGACGCATAAAGTATGTACCATTGGATATGGGGCTGTGAAAATGGTGATTTAAGTATAACTGCTATATGAGGCTCTGTATATTTGGTTAAAATTAGGGAGCTTTCTCATTGAGTTGTAAAAACTTATTCTACATTTAAAAATTTTCAAAAATGATTACACCCGGTCACCAGAATCTTCACTTGCCCATGAAGACTTTTGTAATCTTTGTTGCTTTTGTTTTTTATTTTTTCTTTCCAAACTCGATCAAATAGTGTAACTTTTATTGTAAATAGTTTTGTATAGGTGAGACCAACTTTTTCATTATGATTCTGATAAACGAAAAAAATGCATATTTTGAAAAAATATATTTTTTTTTTTTTTTTTTTTGCAAGACTGTGTCCAATAGGCTTCGAATTTGACCGATTAACACCTGAAATAGATGATAATTTAGTATCATAACATTATCCACACACACAATATATACACTGCTGTATACTCTGGCCATGGAAACCGGATCGATGCAGTCCAAAATGACATTGCAGGAGGCTCAATTCTTAATTCAATGGCTAAGACTTGTTAAATTATATTTTCTTTAATATTTTATAACAACAAAAAATTTTAGGGTAAATATCTTCTATAATTTATTTTAAACTGATGGACAACACTTTGATATGTGAAAGCTGACCAAAAAGAGTCAGGTTCTCTTAAGAACGTGCACACATGATCTTCAAGGCTTATTTTTCTTTTGTAGAGTCCAAAACGGGAAGCTTCCACTAAGAAAAAGAGGCAAAAGAGGGTACACGCTAATACATTAAGAAAAAAATTACTTGAAGAGCAACTTTGGGAAGAATGACATAATTATCACGTGCTCAATTGAAATATTCACTGTCATATTTATTTGAACTTTTTTTCCATGAAAAAAAAATGTTTAATTAACTTTGTTTTTATTGATATTTATTACATGCTGGATTGATCATATTCATATAATTTGACTCGTTCGAAAAAAATAAAATAAACTACGTTTGATTAACTTTATCTTCATTGCTGATGCTAATAAATTAGTCTTATTAACCATTTGGCAATGTAAATTTCCCGGCACCTAATAAAAAGTTGTGCAGAGAGTTGGAGTTGGTGCTTTATCATCCACACATTATTGAAAAAGATTCCCCAATAATAATTAGACATGTGTAACTAATCCATTGTGTAATGTAGTAACAACGTGATCTCTGCTTAATTAGTTATATCTAAACAATGTGATTCCCCAATATAATTCACAAAATTGTACTATATTGTCTCAATTAATTATTATTATTTCTTACTTTTTATAAAATACTGCTTTTCAATGTTAAAGCGATTTGAAGTGTCGCTTGTTACTTGGGAATCTCAATGGCATTGGGACCCTAATAAAGGGTAATCCTTGCACTTTTATGGACTATACTCACTCGTGTTTATGTAAAATTAAAGGATAATATGTGTCTCATTTAAAAAGATGTAAAGTTATGTCATTTTAAAAGAGAGAAAAAGATACATAAAGGAGAAGAGAATGTTGAGATAAAAAATAAAGATGTGAATCTCACCTCTTTGTGAGAATAAAATAATATAAGTTGTGTCATTTAAAAGGATAAATATTTTTCCTAAAATTAAAAGAAGACCAGTTGTTCAATACAAATTTGGAGGTATAAGTAATGAATTTATGAAAAAGTAAATAAATTAAATGAGATAATAATGATAAAATAATTAAAAAAAATTACTAAAATTATGGACCACAAGAAAGTTCATAGTACTGTCATGATTGTGCTCGTAAGAATTCTGCGGTGCCTAAAAGCTTCTTCATAATTTTTACGGAGGAGAGATATTCTTACTACCAAAATCTTCTACTACAACTCACTATCTATCTAATCACCTAGGATCAACATTTTCTTTTTTTTCAAATTTTTTTTAGCATTCTCTCTCTTTGATTAATGATGATTAGATAGGTACTAAGTTAGTAATAAAAAATTTTAATATTAAGAATATCTTTCCTCATTTTCACTTTGTTAATTGAATTATGCGATGGGTTATATTCGGAAATATTATTCTCCTTTTACATAAGATATCATCTCTCATTTTCTCTCACTTCGATTTCTGTATCCCATCTTTTTCTTTTTTTCCTTTTTTCTTGTAATGGTGGGACCCACCTATTTTCTCTCTACAACATAAGATAAATATCTTATGTTAAATGAGATTAATAAAACCCTTACTTTTTATCATGTTAGGAACAGAAATGGTCTCCAACATGTAACCACAAATCAAAAGATATATTTTAATGGACATTATCACTTTCTTTATTATTATTATTATGAGTTTTATAAGAGTTATGTTATAGGAAAAATGATTGTGTTATGTTATAGAGATTCATTTTGTGTGTCAGAATTTTTTTTTGCTGATGGTCCCACAAAATATTGTGTGCGTAGGAATTTTTTGTGGTCATATAACATGATAGATAATAAACCCTATTATTATTATTATTTTTGGATAACTTCTTTATTATTTTTTGAACCGTCGTTACGTGTTGCAGGAAATAATTTATGTTACTGCAACAGAAGAAAAAATAAAGCCTTATACTATTGTATTTGCTCTAAACCGAAATATTTCATGATATTGTGTATGACTCTTATATTTCTTATTCAACATGAGAATTCAATTTTCATATTATAGAGATAAAAAATATATGGAACCTATATGTTAGAAAAAATTATGTGTAGAACTTACGTTGGCATGAAAATTAAAAAGTGCGTAGAAAAATTCAAAATCTCATGATAAATGAGAATTATAAAATCCTGGTGTAAATATACTAGTGTATCGTGTATAATGGCTTTCAATAGCTGAAAAGTGAAAACGTTAATTGTTGGGAGTTTATAACAAAACATTTTTCATGATAAAAGTACTTGGGATGGGTTTATAAATATCTGATTATTAATTTGAATACGATTAACTCTTCAATTAGTAATATTTCATTAAGTTCTGTACCAAAAAAAAAAAAAAGTAATATTTCATTAAGTTATAGTTGACATATCTTTATTCGTTCATGTTCATTGATTACATTATTTTTTAAAAATTAAAATTCTTTTAACATTTCTTTTTTAAATTCCCTTGGTTTTGTAGGGTGGCTGGGCTGACCCAGGAATTTCTTCCGTGGGATATATGGGAGGCCAAAATATGAATAATTAAATATTTGTGCCTGTTTGAATCAATTTTTTTTAAGTTAGAAGCTACTTGTAAGCATAAATTAGCCAAACATGTTTTGAGAAAAATTCTTATAATGAAAAATATTTTTTTTTATAACAAAAAAATCTTTTTTTATAATGAAGAAAAATGCCGAAAGCTAAAAGTTTCTGGGAGGAAATTTTTTTAAGCTCTTATCTGCTTTTTTTGAATTATGTGTTTTTTTTAAATGAAGAGTTATAAAGATAGATATAGAAATAGTTTTCTAAAAATATGTGTGTTTAAGTAGCTTTTAAACTAACTTTTTTTTGTAATTACCAAATAGCTTTTAACTTTTTCTTAAGCTCTTTTTTTTTAGTTTTAGCTTATAAGTAACTTCTAACTTAAAAATAAGAGGATCCAAACGGGCTCTTAGAGTAATTTGTAAAAAAAGATTTGTAGACATATCTTTACCCATAATTTAATACTAATTCCATATGCTAACCGTTACCACCAGGTCTGCGCCAACAAAAATTTGAACTGAACTCTTTCTTATTATTGTTTTGTTTTGTTCATTTCGTTAACTTTCATTAAGGAAAAAAAAATACATTCAGAGTTAGAAGAGTTTCAATAGATATAGAACCTGAGAATATAAAAAAACTCTATAAATTCTGCGTATAAAAAATTACTTCACAATAATGAAAAGAAAATAAAAATTTCTTACATTATACTTATATTAAAAGAAATTCTTCAAGGAAGACGGCCACCCATTGCGGCCGTGTGAATATACCATTTGGGGAATTGTTCAAGAGCATGATCATCATCCACCCGTTGTTAATGTGCCGGAATATTGACGTGTAAGCGTTAACTGACATGAAAAATAATAGTCTAACTTTGAATAAGAATAAAGAAAGAAAAATATGGTGTGAAAACAAGTAAACAGAACATCACAAATACCGTATCCGATTCCCATGTGATCATCACCCAATGTTTATTTCTTTTATTTGCCAGTTTGCAGCATCTTCTAATTCCCATTTATTTTTCTTCTACCTTTTTTGTGAATTGAAGAGTGTCTGTCATTTTAATTGATGTAAAATTGTATCATTTTAAGAGAGAGAAAAAGATAAATAAATGATGAGAGAGAGTTAACAAAAAAATATAGATGTAAATCTCATCTTTGTGTGAGAGTGAAAAAATATAAATTGTATCATTTAAAAGGATAAATAATTTTTTTCTTGTATTCGGATAAACACTTTTCTATCTCTTCTACTAGCTACAACATGCTATTCGAATCTCGTTGTATTTATTCTAAGTTAAGTTGTTAGAAAATAATATAAATTATCAAAAAGTTTTTACATAATATTTTTAAATTTTAGGTTAAAATGATTCTTTATATCATTTATTTATTTTATACATTAATTGGTGTCCAAAATTCCAATGTACTCAATTAATACAGTTTTGCATTTGTGTCTTTCCATTTTCCTCAGAAATTACAATTCTCAGAATTTGAACACATTACTTTTTAAGCAGGTCAAATTATAAGATTTAGCTCGGTCATCGTTGCAACAACAACTCTTGAGTATGTTTATTTAAGTACTCTTTAAAAAAAGAGAATATGATACTAAATTTTTATAATTAATATTGAGGGGAGATATTCTTACTACCAAAATGTTCTACTACCAATTTACTACCTATCTAATCACCATTGGATCAATATTTTCTCTTTTTTCAAATTTTTTTTAATATTCTCTCTCTTTGATTCAATGGTGATTAGATAGGTAGTAAGTTAGTAGTAGAAAATTTTGGTAGTAAGAATATTCTCCCTCGTTAATATTAGTTACTTATTTTATCATTGAAAATAATGTAAAGAGAAAGAGAGATAAAAATTAGGTGAAAGCGAAAAAGATATAAGAGAAAGGATAAAGGTTTAAGTAATTTTACTATGAGTTCTCTTTTTATATTGGATGGAAATTATGGTGTTTTTGTAATTTTAATTTATTTCAGGATTATTATAGTCTTTATAATTATAATTTTTTAATATTTCAACACCAAAATGACGTCGTTTTAGGAATAAATGCAGATATTCATCTGCATTAACTACAGAAATATTTTTCTATTTTATTATTTATTAAAAAATAAAAAGATTACGGATCAAGTCAGAAAATATCGACCTAAATAAAAGATTGTGTCAACCCAAATAAAAAGGTGTTGACTCAGATAAAAATACTGTTGACCTAAATTAAAAAATTGCCGACCCATGATAAAATAGTTACCAATAAATTTTAAATTTAGAGAAAGAACATCAGTAAGAGAGATAAGTTATCTCTTATAATTTCAAAATGATATTATTTTGAGATTTAAAATTAAAAATAAATGATATTTTGAAAATTTTACATTGATCAACGAAAATTAATGATTATGATTTGATGTCAAATTTTACATTCTAACTATTACAGAAGTAAATACAAGCATTACATTTTGCGTTATCTTCTGTACTAACAAACATGCTCATTCCATAAAATAGTATAAAATAGAAACACTATTCCCATTCCAAAAACATTAGTCTTTTTTTTTTACTTTTCCTTTCCTTTCTTTCTCTTCATAAAAAAGCAATCCTTTTATATTAAAAAAGAAAAGAAAAGAAAAAAGCAATCCTTTTATACATATAGTAAAACAAGAGTTTTTTTTTTTTTTTTTTTTGATATCAACAGAAACAAAAAAAACAAAACAAAGCAGCCTACACCATGCAAATCCTGTTTTTCCATTTATCCTGTTTAAAAGCCAATAGGCAACTCATAGGTCAAAAGTTGAAGAATTTTTTATTTTTCCATTTTAGAAATATAAAAATTATCATAAAAGGTCAAGTAAAAATCATTTTACTTAATTTCATTCATTGCAAATCCTTTTAGAAATTAGTGTTTCTTACATTATAAGAGATAATTTTATTTCCTATACACAAATAAAAATATATGGTTCTATATTTTTTATTTTTTTTATTTTTTTTCACATGGTCCCAAATGGATTTCTTACATTTTATATATCCATAGAAAATAAAATTATTTAATAAAAATATTAATCCTTCCTTTTAACTACTTAAGAGTAAGAAAAGACTAAAAAGCATTCCGATACACTACCTTTAAAAATGAGTTGTATTTATCTCAATTTATATATATAAAAAAACTTCCTACATATATAAAAAAGATGCGAGTCCCGTTTTTTCTCTGTCCTAAGTCTTCTTTATAATTTTATTTCTATAATATATGATAAGAAAAAATGTTTATCCTTTTAAATGACACAACTTATATTCTTTCACATTCAAAAAGAGGTGAGACTCACACCTTTATTTTTTTTTATCAATTCTCTCTCCTTCTTTATCTATCTCTTTCACTCTCTTAAAATGACACAACTTTACTTTTTTTTTTTTGAAAAACTTTACCTCCTTTTAAATAACACACACTTTACCCATAAAACTATGGGTTTTATAATTCTCATTTAACATGAGAATTAAAATTTTTCTACGCACCCTTTGATTTCCGTGCTGACATGGGTCCTACATATAATTTTTTCTAACACATGGATTCCACATATTTTTTATCTCTACAACATGAGATTTGAATTCTCGGTAGAAAAACAAACCCCTAAAACTATTTCCCTTTTAAATCCCAAAATTTGCATTATATATTTATCGTTACAGTTAAGATGCTAATCCCTCATCATAAAAGATGAAGAAACCGCGTTTGACCTTCGTAAATCTCGTCCACCATGAGATTCACCCACAACTCTGCATTCTCAAATTTCAATAGATGCTACCAATCATACCCTCAACCCCCACACTAAACCTAAAGCCGCACACAAACCATCATCACTTCATAACCCTCTCTCATGCTGGAGCTGGACCCATTCATATTCATTCACAGATAATATCCAGTTCATAACACACCCCATTTGTTTGGCACCTTTCAACAACCTCTTATCAAAAGCTGAAAATTGTAGGTCCAAGGACACAAACACAAACACAACAATCCCTTTTCCCCCAATCACTCAATAAAGATTTTGGCCATTTAGGGGGTTTTGGATCCAATGGCAGAGATAGTGAAGCAACTCTTAGCAAAGCCGATCCAGTTAGCAGACCAAGTGACAAAAGCATCCGAGGAAGCCAGTTCCTCGTTCAAGCAAGAATGCTTAGAACTCAAATCCAAAACCGAGAAACTCGCGGGGCTTCTCCGACAAGCCGCAAGAGCAAGCTCCGACCTCTACGAGCGCCCGACACGGCGCATCATCGCCGACACCGAACAGGTCCTCGACAAGGCCCTGTCTTTGGTTCTCAAATGCCGCGCCAACGGCCTCATGAAGCGCGTGTTCAGCATCATCCCCACCGCAGCCTTTCGCAAGATGTCATCTCAGCTCGAGAATTCCATCGGCGACGTGTCCTGGCTCCTCCGCGTGTCGGCTCCGGCGGAGGATCGCGACGACGAGTATCTCGGTCTTCCCCCAATCGCTGCTAATGAACCCATTTTGTACCTTATTTGGGAGCAGATTGCGATCCTCCACACTGGTTCTCTCGATGACCGTTCCGACGCGGCGGCTTCGCTGGTTTCGCTGGCGAGGGACAACGACCGGTACGGGAAGTTGATCATAGAGGAAGGTGGGGTTGGACCCTTGTTGAAGTTGATCAAGGAGGGTAAGAAAGAGGGTCAAGAGAATGCTGCAAGGGCAATTGGACTTTTAGGACGCGACCCTGAGAGCGTGGAGCAAATGATCCATGCTGGTGTTTGCTCTGTGTTTGCGAAAATCCTCAAAGAAGGTCCTATGAAAGTGCAAGCTGTTGTTGCTTGGGCTGTTTCGGAGCTAGCAGCTAAGTACCCTAAGTGCCAAGATTTATTTTCTCAGCATAATATAATTCGATTGCTTGTGAGTCATCTTGCTTTTGAAACTGTTCAAGAGCATAGTAAATATGCAATTGTTAGCAACAAACCCACATCAATCCATGCGGTTGTTCTGGCGAGTAATAACTCTAATAATGCCATTAATGTGAAAATGGAGAATGAAGATGATGAAAAGCACAAACAAAGTCGGATACCTCATCCCTTGGGTGATAGGTCCCAAAATCAGATGTATAAAGTGGTGGCAAGTACCATGGCTGTGCATGCTGCGACCAAGCAGCAACCGAATCAAGGCAATGAAGCAAGTCAGAACATGAAGGGAAGCAATGGAGTTGGTAATAATGGTAAGCAAGGTAATCAGCTGAACCAGCAAAGCTATTCTTATTCTGGAATTAACATGAAAGGAAGGGAACTTGAAGACCCTGAGAGTAAGGCTACTATGAAAGCAATGGCGGCGAGAGCCCTCCGGCACCTAGCCAAGAGTAACTCGGCGATTTGTCGTAGCATCACGGAATCAAGGGCTATGCTGTGCTTTGCTATTCTCCTTGAGAAAGGAACTGAAGATGTGAAGTACAATTCCGCGTTGGCTGTGAAGGAGATTACAGCAGTGGCAGAGAAAGATGCAGAATTGAGAAGATCTGCATTCAAGCCCAACTCTCCTGCTTGCAAAGCAGTTGTTGATCAAGTGCTTAACATCATCGAGAAAGAAGATACAAATCTCCTGATTCCTTGCATCAAGGCTATTGGGAGTTTGGCAAGGACATTCAGAGCAACAGAGACGAGAATAATCGGTCCCTTGGTGCGCCTTCTTGACGAGAGAGAAGCAGAAGTATCAAGGGAGGCAGCAATCTCCCTCACAAAATTTGCCTGCAAGGAAAACTACCTCCACCTTGATCATTCCAAGGCAATTGTAACCGCAGGTGGTGCAAAACACTTGGTTCAGCTTGTATATCTTGGAGAACAACAAGTTCAGATTTCAGCATTAGTTCTGCTCTCTTACATTGCACTGCATGTGCCAGACAGTGAAGAACTTGCTCGAGCTGAGGTACTTGGAGTGCTTGAATGGGCATCCAAGCAACCTAACATGACACACGATGAAACCCTCGAGGCATTGTTGCAAGAATCCAAGAGCAGGCTGGAGCTTTACCAGTCTAGAGGTTCAAGGGGATTCCAAAAATTACATCAATAGGAAGAGTGATTCATTGTGTTGTCGTTGTAAGGTTTTTCAATCATTCGTATCTGTGGCCTATTGTTCTCCTGAGTGTATATACAATCAAATGCCTTCTTCAATTGTTCAGATGCATTTTCAAATATTATAGAGAATTGTTTGCTTATTCCATTTGTTCCAACTTTCCTTTCCTTCCTATCCAACTGATCCTCTGGCATAAACGTGGTAAAGTTTGAATTCTATACTCATTTAGAAATCGAAAAATTAAAATATAATGCTGAATTTCCCCCCCTCTCTGAGTTAGTCTGCTACAAAACGCTACTTCCATTTCTAATTGGTTTAAACAAAGTCTTACTAGTAACTGTTCTTTGTTTTTAACAGCGTCTAAAATATAAACTTTATTAGATGTAAATTAGATTTTAATGACAAAGAACTTATTTGGTCTATTGACTTATAAACTGAGGATGATATATGCATGCTCAGATATTCCAACTCTCTTTATCATCTGAAAGTCAGGAAGCTTATAAAGAATATAGATGAACAAAATATGGTGGCCGAATGCATAGTGAAGTCTAATGCTTTCCTGGCAACCAATCAAAACTGATAATTTTCCAAAGCTTAGTTGAATTGTCAGTCCAATTTTTATAACTCCATTAGAAAATGACATAAATAAAATAAAATTTGGAAACCTCTCTGCTTCAATGATGTTCCGCCAGTCAAGTCAATTGGCACGGGACCAATCACAGAAAATGATTATCATTTTTGCCATGCTTATAGTAATTTTAACCGGTCAAATTATAGAAATATTACATATATTTATACGGGAGGGATATTCTTACTACCAAAATCTTCTACTACCAACTCACTACCTATCTAAACATCATTGGATCAATATTTTATTTTTATTTTTCAAAAACTTTTTAACATTCTTTCTTTGATTCAATGGTAATTAGATAGGTAGTAAATTAGTAGTAGAAGATTTTGGTACTAAGACTATCCTTCCTCTATTTATATACGGGCAACATCAACTTATAGTTAAAACTTATGTAATTTTCTTTTTGCAGCAGACATAATTAATTTTGGGATACACAATATTTTTTTTTTAAATTAAAATAAAAAATGGTGATGGGATGGTTTTTGTGTCTGCTGCAAAAAGCTTTTACTTTGCAATAACATAAGAAAGTTTTAGTATAGGGTTTATCATCTATCATTTAACATCACCATAAAAATTTTCCTACACACACAACATTTTGTGGGGTACTCATCAAAAAAAATAAAATATCGTCAAGCAAAATGAATCTATATAACATAATACGATCAATTTTCCTACAACATAATTCTTATAAAACCCTTTAATATATATATATATATATATATATATATATATATATATATATATGGAAAGATTATTTTTACAGACATTTTATTTACAAACTCTAATAAATTACATTATGTCTGACCGGTAATACACTCTTGAGTGAGATATTACTGGTCAGAGATAGTCTAATTTGAAAAAATTTATAAAAATAGTTTGTAAACGGATTCTTCCCCATATATATATATATATATATATATATATATATATATATATATATATATATATATATAGACAGAATCCTTTGGCACCAGTGTCAAATTTTAATATTTTATAACAAATCCTATCCGTTGATTTAAATCAACGGTTATCATTTATTGGGAATTAATAATAATTAATAAGTTTAATTCACAATAAATGATAACTGTTGATTGACAGAAATCAAATGTTAGGATTTGACCAGTGTCAAAGAATCTTATCTCATATATATATATATATATATATATATATATTATATATATATATATATATATATATATATTTTTTATGTTGTAGGAAAAAAATTATCTCATGTTGTAGAAATAAAAGTATGAGTGAGACCCACATGTAAGAGGAAGGAGAAAAAAGAGTGGTGGGACCTAACTCCTTTTTGTGTGTGTAGGAAAAGTTGCTTATCTCATGTAAAATCAGATAAACATAACCCATATATATATATATATATAAGGGAAGATATTCTTACTATCAAAATTTTCTACTACCAACTTATTACCTATCTAATCACTATTGGATCAAAGAGAGAATGCTAAAAAGTTTTTGAAAAAAAAAGAAAATGTTGATCCAATGATGATTAAATAGGTAGTGAGTTGGTAGTAGAATTTTTTGGTAGTAATAATATCCTTCCTATATATATATATGCAAAACACTTTTCTTGTTGTATGAAAATTGTTTTTTCATATGTTGTGTCCTTTTAATTTGCGTGTAAATTTTTTTTGTCTTTTAATAAATGTAAAGTACATCACTAATTGAGTCACAATGAAAACAATTCTAATACGAGAAAATCAAATTGCTATCGTCTAGAAAAATGGGTAATCAATACCACAAACAACGCGGAATTGGGGCAAAATATACACCAAAAGGAACGGCCATAACGTGCTTAAAAAAACTCTCTGAATAGACAAGGAACTAATTGTTGTACACTACAGAAGCTACAAAGCCTACTGCCAATCTCAAGAAACTCACCACTAAGAGATATATGACAAACGCTAAGAAAGTGAAATGGTATATCTTTCATGACAAGAAAAACCATTAAGATAGCACAGGGAAACAATTCGATCAAAAAAAGAGAAGTCCTACAGTCCGAATTCATATAAAGGAAAAAAGTCATCAAGAAGTAAATAGAGCTCTAAGAGAGAGCTTTCCATGAGAAATTTTTAAGTTTGGTATTTTTTTTCCGCGTCTAAAACTAATTACTCATTCAAAGTCCCCTACGACAACAAGAAGTCTTATCCCACTAAGTGGTTCGAATACTTATGATCAATCAACGGCATATTAATCTATCAAAAGCCAAAATTTCACTAAAGATGAAGGTCATTTTTATTTTCCACTCTCCTAACAAAAATAAAAACCTTTCCATTATCCAACTCCAATTTCACAATTCCCTTTATTTTCACCTAATCAATCATATACCTAGCCTAAAAGTTCCACTCACCTAATTGATCGCCTACATGTATCGCATTCATTTCCTTGCATACCGTTGATTAGGGAATTGTTTAATGTGCTCCAGAACCACCGTGGTTCTTCCATTCAAAATTTGACACCTGTATTAAATTTTTATTTTTATTTTTTTTTGTCTCCTCTCTCCTTAACTTTTTGTCTCTTTCTCTCACCAGTCCCACCTAATTCTTTAAACTCCCGGTGCACAGTAAATTCACTTCACTCGTTGATTAGAAACAGAACCAAAAAACCGCTTGAGAGACATAAAAATCAAAATCATTCTAAATCGAGAAATGTTCCACGCACCTGAGATCTGAATCCAACGGGGATAAAAACATCATTGGATTCCATTTTGACAAGAATAACATTCTGCTGAATTCCTCGCATCCACATTTGATGTCCGATTCTATTCTCATGCAATTTCTGATAAAAAAAAATTGAAATAAAGTAAAACTATTTCTTTTCTTTTTTTTTAACAACAAACAAGCAAATTAAAAAAGGAAAAAGAAACATTGGGAACAGAAAAATAGGACGATTTTGTGGTGTGATAGAGGTGGAGTTTGTCACAAGCGATTTCCTTATTTGGAAGGGAACATATTCCCCCGGAATAGAAAGTGGGTTTCTACTTTCTACTTGTTCGTTCAAACTTTCAAGCTTCAGCTCCATGGTTATAAATGTTCCCGTTTTGAGTATTATATTCTTCTTTTCTTTCTTTTCCGGCTGAATTTTTATATTCATATAGCTAAACTTTTTGAAAATAGATTATCTCATATGTTATTTAATAGGATTATATTATGTGAGAGGATCATCAGACAAATAAATCAATGGTCATGATTTTATAACTTTTTATTCCAATTTTTTTTTTCCTTATCATCATTAATTTATCCTTATATAATTGAAATCCTTTCACTTGACGTTATCATATTAAATAATACATCAGAGAATATGTTAATTGCATCGGCAAAATTCCAATTAAACAGACATAAAAAATGGGTTTTAGATAACGAATATGAATAATATATACACTAGAAGATATATGCAGATTTTTAGTATAGTTCTTTGCCAATAGGACAGAAATATGCCTATTACTTATGCATATCATAATTGGGGAACTGATACGAACCCTCCATCGGACACCGCGGATCCCAGTCTACCAGTAGTGGTTGAGAGGAGTATGAGCCATGGAAGGGGAAGAGAAGAAGTGGGAAACAGAAACGCTGGACCTGTGAGAGCAAAAAGAGAGACAAGACCTCCTCAGTGGCTGCGCGACTTTCGGATGATGACAGCTGGCTTCAGAGGAGTTCACTTGAAGAGTCTAGAAGGGGACAGCTAGCATCATATGGATGATGGGCTCATGTGATGAAGGCCCAAGGTGGTGGGCGGGTCGGCTAGTAACTTAGGAGGGCTGGGTATGAGTATAAGAATAAGTGGGCTGGGGGTGCTTAAGCCCATTGTTATTTTTCTGCATAGTGAGTCTCTTCTATATAGTGAGAGTGGGACCCTAGTAGAGGGCATTCTGAAAATATCTTGTAACAAACTTCTTCTTCCTCCTTACAAAAACTTCTGGAGTTGCCGGCATCCTTGAATTGCCGTTGGTAATATCAATTTACGTATATTTTCTCCTTGATTTGACTGAGTATATAATTGATAGCTATCAATTGGTGCTCTTTTCATTGAGAGTTGACTTCCTTACAAATGGCGGAAGGAACTCGTTCCACAGTAAAGACAAGTGTGATGGAAGAATGTATGACCAAACTTGCACGTCATGAAGAACAGTTCACTGCAATTGGGGATTTACTCTAGAGCATGAACCTGAAATTGACATTAATGGAGGCCAAACTGGATCAGAACCAAAAGGGCAAATCGGAGTCTAAGGCGGGAAGTAGTGCTGAGGCAGGATTAAACACATTCCTGGGAAGTAATGCCTATAAATCAGTAAAGTTCTCCGTACCTAGATTTGCAGGTGGGAACCCTGAGCCATGGATCCACAAGATCCAACAATTTTATGGATTCCACAACTTGAATGATGAAGATAAGCTAACCTTGACGTCTTTCCAGATGGATGGGGTGGCTGAGAATTGGTTCCATTGGATGGAACGAAATCAGCGATTGTCGACGTGGAATGCTTTTGTGATAGCATTGCGTTCACGTTTTGGACCGTCCAAATACCGAGATCTTCGAGGGGAATTGGGAAGACTGACACAAAATGCCACAGTCGAGGAGTATCAGAAGGAGTTCGAGCAATTGTCCAATTTAATCATAGGAATCGATGATGTTACCTTGCAAAGTTACTTTGAGAGTGGGTTAAAGCCTGAAATTCGGAAGGAAGTCCGACTGCACCTTCCCGATTCACTGCAAAATGCCATTGAATTGGCTAAGGTAGTGGAGGATAAGTTGAACGATCGCACCCCTGCACGGTTTGGGTATCAGCGAAATTTTACACCCAACCAGACGGTCAAGCAGCAACCCGGTTTGTTACCAACTCCCAACAAAGGAACGGGCCACACAGCAGGAGCACCGAAAGATATGGTGCCAATCAAGCGATTGTCAGCAGCTGAAATGATGGAAAAACGAGAGAAGGGGCTTTGTTATTATTGCGATGAGAAGTTCAACCGCAATCATATATGCAAGGGACGGATGTTCCTCATGCTTAGCCAAGAGACTGAAGAAGAAGAGAAAGAAGAGGAGATAGTAGTCACGAACGAGAAGATTGGGGGTGAAGAAGAAATACCTGGCATTAGTTTACATGCGATGGATGGACAATATTCTTCCAGTACTCTGCGATTGAAAGGAATGATCAATAAGAATCCTATTCAGGTGCTGGTAGATGGGGGCTCCACTCATAACTTTGTTCAAGAGAGGATAGTCAAGTTTCTGGGGCTGGAGGTGAAACCAATTGAGCCGTTTCAAGTGCTGGTGGGAAATGGGGCGAATCTGGGATGTAAGGGAGTTTGTAAGCAAGTGGGACTGGAATTACAAGGACACCAATTCCTGTTGGATCTGTTTGTATTGCCTATACAGGGAGCAGAGGTAGTGTTGGGAGTACAATGGTTATCTGAATTCGGGGATATAACCACTAATTACCGACAATTAGTTTTGAAGTTTGAAAAAGAAGGGAAGGTGATTGAGTTGAAGGGAGAACCACGGGTACAGGTGGAATCCATAGAGCTACATCAACTCAGACGGTTAAGCAACTCTGATGTCGTGGCTACTTATTTCCAATTGCAGACCATTGACCATCAACAGCCAAAGGAGCCTTACATAGAAGGGAATTACCCGTCCTTGTTGCAACCCATACTGCAGGAGTATGAGGAAATCTTTGCAACTCCCAACCAGCTACCACCCTCAAGGCTTGAAGATCACCGAATCCACCTTGAACCTGGAACAAAGGCAGTGAATGTTAGACCATACAGGTATCCTTATTTTCAAAAATCGGAAATAGAAAAAATGGTAAAGGAAATGCTTGATTCGGGTGTTATTAGGCCAAGTTTAAGTCCTTTCTCCTCGCCGGCCTTGTTGGTAAAAAAAAAAGATGGAACCTGGAGATTTTGTGTAGATTATAGAGCACTGAACCAAGTCACCATACCGAATCGGTTCCCAATTCCAACGGTGGATGAGATGTTGGACGAATTGGCAGGGGCAGTGATTTTTTCCAAGATGGACCTTCGTTCAGGGTATCATCAAATCCGAATGGCTCCTGAAGATGTTTATAAGACAGTTTTTAGAACCCACCAAGGACACTATGAGTTCATAGTGATGCCCTTTGGACTCACCAACGCTCCGGCAACCTTTCAAGGTATTATGAACTCAGTTTTGAGGGCATATTTACGCAAATTTGTTATAGTGTTCTTTGATGACATATTAATATATAGTAAGTCAGTGTGGGAACATGTGGAGCACTTAAGGTTGGTTATGGACTGTCTCCGGCAACACCAATTGTATGCCAAAAGGTCCAAATGTGCATTCGGCCAGAAGGAAGTGGACTATCTAGGCCACATCGTGGATGCTAAGGGGGTAAGACCGGATGCTGGAAAAATTCAGGCAATTATGGATTGGGGCAAACCCTCCAACCTGAAACAATTACGGGGGTTCCTTGGTTTAGCAGGCTATTACCGCAAGTTTGTTCGCGGTTTCTCCCAAATTGCAGCACCATTAACTGCCTTGTTACACAAGGATGCCTTCCATTGGAATGAGAAAGCTGATCAAGCTATGTTGGAACTAAAGAGGGCCCTGTCCAGCCCACCCGTCTTAGCACTACCAGACTTTAAAAAAAAATTTGTGTTGACCACCGATGCTTCAGGGATTGGTGTGGGAGCGGTGCTAAGTCAGGACAACCGTCCAATAGCTTATTTCAGTAAAAAGCTTAATCCTAAGATGCAGCAAGCTTCCACCTACGTGAGAGAGATGTTCGCTATCACGGAAGGGGTTTCTAAATGGAGACAATATCTCTTAGGGGGACCTTTCGTCATCAGAACAGATCAAAGAAGCCTGAGGGACATGATGGGACAGGTGATACAGACCCCGGAACAACAACATTTTTTAGTGAAATTATTGGGCTTTGACTATACTATCGAATACTACCCTGGAGCGGTGAATAAGGTGGCTGATGCCCTGTCCAGGAAGGCAGAAGACGAACCAGCCATGGCAGCAGGAGAAGCTTGTGCTATGATCATCACTACCGTCAGCAACAACCTGAGTGAGCAGATCAAAGTCGAAGTTAAGACAAATGCCGAGTTACTTCAGCTACAAGACAGAATTGAAAAAGGTACAGCAGGCTATGAAAACTACAGCTTAAGGGAAGGACTGATACTCTTCAAGGGGAGAATTACCATAGCTTCGAATTCAGAACTCCGTACGGTTATCTTACATGAATTCCATTCGTCATTGATTGGAGGCCACGGAGGAGTCAAGAAGACCTTACAGCGGATAATCCCAGTTTATTACTGGCCCAACCTGAAAAGAGATGTCCAAGAGTTTGTTAGTACTTGTCCAATTTACCAGGTAACCAAATACCAACCGTTATCCCCAGCCGGATTGCTTCAGCCTTTACCAGTACCCCTAGCTATATGGGAAGATTTATCCATGGATTTTATCATAGGGCTGCCGAATTCCGAAGGCAAAACGGCTATTTTGGTTGTGGTAGATCGACTTTCCAAGTATGCACATTTCATAGCCTTGCCATCAAATTTCACAGCAACAAAGGTAGCGTCAGTCTTTGTTGAAAACATCTGCAGGTTGCACGGTATTCCCCACTCGATTGTCTCGGACCGCGACAGCATCTTTGTTAGTAAATTTTGGGCTGAGCTCGCACGGTTGAGTGGCACCAAACTCTGTTACAGCACCGCTAATCACCCGGAAACGGATGGACAGACGGAGGTTACAAATAGAGGGTTAGAACAGTACTTGCGCTGTTACACCATGGAATCACCGAAGCAATGGGTACAATACCTGCCGTGGGCGGAATTTTCTTATAACTCAGCATACCACTCGTCAGTTGGGGCTTCACCGTTCCAAATCGTGTATGACAGAACTCCTCCTAGCATTCCTCTGTATGAAGGTACCACATCATCAGTTGAGGCTGTCGACGCCTTGTTGACTCAGCGAGATGAAATAATAAGAAAAATCCGAGTTACCCTACACCAAACCAGACAGAGGATGAAGAATCAGGCAGATAAGAAGAGAAGAGACGTTCAATTTGAGGTGGGAACACAAATTTTGGTAAAACTACAACCTTACCGTCAAAGATCCGTGCGCAACCAGACGTACTCCAAGCTCCGACGTCGCTATTATGGCCCTTTTTCCATCATAGAACGAGTTGGTCCAGTAGCTTACCGGTTAGATCTGCCACTAGAGTCGCGGATCCATCCGGTTTTCCATGTATCCCTCCTTAAACAGTACCGGCAGAACCCATCCTTCCATTCCGCTCCTCTGCCTCG
This sequence comes from Gastrolobium villosum, assembly GCA_032173675.1. Classification (NCBI taxonomy): domain Eukaryota; kingdom Viridiplantae; phylum Streptophyta; class Magnoliopsida; order Fabales; family Fabaceae; genus Gastrolobium; species Gastrolobium villosum. Next base: position 6,072 of record JAVKPL010011444.1, on the reverse strand, counting down.
CGTGAGTTGGGACAACCATCCGGTCACCAAGCCCGTCGCCGTGCTCCGATCTCGCGCCATACAACAGGGAAAAGAAGAAAGCTTGCAACTTTTGGTCCAGTGGGAGGGGTTGCCGTTGGAAGATGCGACTTGGGTTTCATACTCGGAGTTCCTACAAGCCTTTCCAAGCTTCGATCTTGAGGGCAAGATCGTGTCTTCAAGGGGAGAGGGAACTGATACGAACCCTCCACCGGACACCGCGGATCCCAGTCTACCAGTAGTGGTTGAGAGGAGTATGAGCCATGGAAGGGGAAGAGAAGAAGTGGGAAACAGAAACGCTGGACCTGTGAGAGCAAAAAGAGAGACAAGACCTCCTCAGTGGCTGCGCGACTTTCGGATGATGACAGCTGGCTTCAGAGGAGTTCACTTGAAGAGTCTAGAAGGGGACAGCTAGCATCATATGGATGATGGGCTGATGTGATGAAGGCCCAAGGTGGTGGGCGGGTCGGCTAGTAACTTAGGAGGGCTGGGTATGAGTATAAGAATAAGTGGGCTGGGGGTGCTTAAGCCCATTGTTATTTTTCTGCATAGTGAGTCTCTTCTATATAGTGAGAGTGGGACCCTAGTAGAGGGCATTCTGAAAATATCTTGTAACAAACTTCTTCTTCCTCCTTACAAAAACTTCTGGAGTTGCCGGCATCCTTGAATTGCCGTTGGTAATATCAATTTACGTATATTTTCTCCTTGATTTGACTGAGTAGATAATTGATAGCTATCAGGACCCAAGTGTAATTTGCACTAAAGCTCTTGAAATCATAAGGGCATATGGCTAATCGACTTTGACATAGACTTTTAACTAGAGTAGAATTCCTGCTAACAAAGTTATAAACCCCTAATTTTTATAAATAAATTGTTCTAACACCTTTATTTTAATTTACAGTTTCATTAATATATCTTCTTAATATTTTATTTGATTAAATAGATTTTATTAGGCAATTGGCTAGTGATTAGTAGTTGTTAAGTTGCTATCCCTATAAGAATGATACTTTTATTACATTTTATCACTTGCTATACCTTAAAGACTCCGCTGTTTCCTTCCAAACACAACCAGCCATATAGACCAAGTGATTTGCATCTTGTGTTGAATGTATTGATTTGATTAATAACTGTAAATTCATGCAATTGTTTGGAGGGACTAATGTGAGTCTTTTTTGAATTTGTGAGGACCACGATTTCAACTAAATGAGTTCACTTTAAATTTCTTAGAGACTTCAGGACTAATTTTTATTATAAAGGACTAAGATGGAGATCGTGTTTTTTTGTTAGGACCCTAAATGGGCTTTACTCTAAATATTATCTATTGAAATTTTGGTTCTTTCATCTAGCTGTATACATTCCAATCTAGTGATGATAATCGTCTATGTCAATTTTTTCATATCAGCTTAACAACTTTAGAACCCGATAGGTGCTCTTTAAACACTACTTTAAATCTAAAATGATGTAAACAGATTTCCATTACCTCCATGCATGTGGTATTTTAAAATGATTTCTTTCTAAAATTTTGAATATGTTAGACATACAGTGAGTGGCTTTGAAGTTTGAATATCTTATGACAAATGCTCCATCAATATCCTTGACCCTTATTCTAAAGTCCAACTTGCTTTTTCAAGTTTAGCCTCTATTTCTGATGGATGAAGACATCTGCAAATACGTGTATATTCTCGCCCTTACTACTGATATTTCTTTTCTCAGTAGCAATGTCAAAATTTTCAATAATTTTTGTTTCTAACACTTGTTACTAGAATCCCAATGAATACGTACAATACTAGTGATTTGTGCTTGAAAATATTCTGCTTAAATTAATTTATCATACGCACTAGCATAATATGTTTTATGTTACCCAACTGAATTCAATAACATTATATGCATCTTGAGTTGGATCCCATTTTTAGTATTATTTTTAGCCCGCTTACTTGCAATTTTGGGCTGGGCTTAGACTTGGTCCCATTTGCAAGCCATTTTTCATGTGTTAAATAATGATAAAATATGCGGGCAAGGCATGACGTTAATTATATGGGAAATATATTTTTTATGTTGGTGTGAATTTATTTTTTGCATATTATAATTATATATTTTTTGAAATATATAGTTATGATTGGAATTTTTTTTTCTCTCCACGTCAACAACAGACAACTTCTGAAGAGAGAAAGAATGTTATTCTACTTGCCATTTTTTCTGTTTATTTTTGTCTATCATTTTCCAACACAGTTAAATCAGAATCTCAACTAATCTTTATCTTTCTCTCTCCTCTTGAGATTCTGATCTAACGGTATTAGAGAATAGTAGAAAAAGGTGAGCAGAAAAAATAATAAGTAGAATAACCTATCCCTATAACTATATATTTTCAGAAATACATAATTATAATCTGTTATTGAAAAATAGTTTTTTTATAGTAACATTATAAAAAAGTGACTTCGATTTTTCATCAAACATCCATATCCCTTTTTGCTTCACCTAAAAGAAAAAATAATTAAATTGATTCATCTAAGTTTTAGAATTTAGAATTAGACAATTAAAATTTTTCATCAAGTCACAATTAAAATTAATTTGACTTTTGACAATTCTCAAATAAATCCTTTTATTAATTCCCCTAATTTTTAGAGTAAGAATTTGAGCTATATTTTCAATTCCTGCCCCTCTTTGCCCTTTTCTTTTCTTTTTTCTTTCTTCTTTTGGTGATTTTCTCCCCCCTATTCTTTACCTTACATGCAAACATAGCTAAGAGTCTAAGACATTGTCAAGTCAATTTGGTTTAATAAAGGGAGAAATATCATTTAGAAGTAAGCAAAAGAAATCTAGACTTAAATATATGTTTTGTGGTGAAAACTAAATTCGAAATTCTAATGATATTTGACTCACTTCAGATCAAAATATCATGAAAATATTAAAAGGAAAATAAGAAAGTTAGTTATGTTAGAATATGGTAGGACGAACATAAAATAAAATGCTAGCCATTCAGTGCATATCTTCCCGTACTATCCTCCCTCTAATTTGTAAATCGAAGGGTACGAGTTGATGTAAGTAGCAGAAAAATTAAACCATACTTGGATTAATTGGAAAGGGTAGATAGGGTGATGATGAAATCAAGTAGAAGTTGATTTTATCTCATTTTATTAATTTTTCTTTTAATTTAAGTGTATGTAATAAATCTAACATTATTTATAAAAATCTTAATTATTTCTTTTATTTCTTAAATAACGAAATGAATTTTTTTTATTTCATTAAAAATATGATAAAATTTGGTGGAGTGTCATAGATACCACAAACGCTTATTATCCTAACATAATATCCGCCACCACATTGGCTTCCAAATATCGTCCACTCAATCTTAGAATCCTGTGTGCAACAAAAACAACAATCTTGATACTTCACTTCCTATTACTACTATATCATCACTTCATTTAACATTGCTTTCTCTCTCTCTCTCTCTCTCTCTCTTTGTCTCTCCCAATAGTTTTTACAAATGGCTGCTGTAACTGCTGCAGTCAAATTTCCATCCTCCAAGTCTACCACTCTACCAAGCAGAACCTCCATCGTTGCCCCAGAGAGAGTAGTATTCAAGAAGGTGATTTTAAGCAACTAAGAATTGAGATTACAATTTTAGCACTGTTATTGTGTTTGTTGGATTATGATGTGGGTTGTGGTTTCTATATCTCAGGTTCCTTTCCAATATAGAGATGTTTCTACAAGTGGAAGGGTAGTTTCCATCAGAGCTCAAGTCACCACAGAGACAGAGGCACCAGTTAAGGTTGAAAAGGAATCCAAGAAACAAGAGGAAGGTGTGGTTGTGAACAAGTTCAAACCCAAGAACCCTTACATTGGTAGATGCTTGCTCAACACTAAGATCACTGGTGATGATGCTCCAGGAGAAACTTGGCACATGGTTTTCAGCACTGAAGGTGGGGTCTCTTGCATTATTATTATTATTATTTTTTTGTATTTCCATAGCTCATAACATAGATTAAAAACCACTCCCAAATGAATCCGACTCCCAAGTGTGGGGTGAAGGCAATCCTTGTACGTAGCCTTCTCCTGGCATAATTGTAAAGAGACTGTTTCCTAGATTCGAATATATGACATTTCAGTCATGAAAGAACACCTTTACCACTGTTCCGATTCACCCCATTTATATCATAATTTATATCATAACATAGATTCCTGATAAAAATTTATTTTAAGCTAACAAATTATGATTGTTTTTTGTTTTAGGAGAGGTTCCTTATAGAGAAGGACAATCAATTGGGGTAATTCCAGATGGGATTGACAAGAATGGCAAACCGCACAAACTGAGATTGTATTCCATTGCAAGCAGCGCTCTTGGTGACTTTGGAGACTCCAAGACTGTGAGTTTCATGTTATTTCTTTACATTATTGTTACTGGGGTTTAATTGTTTAAACATAAATAAATGTTTTTTTTATCAATTTTGTTGCTTTCATAATTGAGTCCTGTTTTGAACTTGCTTGTCTATTTTACTCCCAAACTAATTTGAGACTGAGTGCAGATATGAATGTTAACTTTCATCAACTGTGAGATCAACAAATTAACTTAACTGTCTACTGTCCAACAATTTATCTCTTTCATATAGGTTTCTCTATGCGTGAAAAGGCTAGTGTACACAAATGAAAATGGAGAACTTGTCAAGGGAGTCTGCTCAAATTTCTTGTGTAAGAATGAATAGTTTTTGTTTTTCATAATGTGAGCTAGAAGAAATTTATCTACATTTCTTGGGATATATTATACTTACCACCTCTTACAAAGAAAGGTGATAACCGAAGACTAATACCATCGAGCACTGTCCTCTTTCGGGGGCGGCTCTCCCAAATCTTTTTTTTTCCATTCCCAGGCTCAAACTCGAGACCTCTGGTTAAGGGGTCCAGCCTCCTTACCACTTGTGCAATAGGAGTTTGATATCTACCTTTTTTTACCAATTATTTATGGTCATCTTCATCCAGGTGACTTGAAGCCAGGAGCTGAAGTAACAATTACTGGACCTGTTGGGAAAGAAATGCTTATGCCAAAAGATCCGAATGCCACCGTCGTCATGGTATGTAATCATTCATTTTCATCTCAATAGAAAAGAAGTATCGTATGTGATGGTCATTAGACTCATCACTGTTGTTTTAATTTTCACCATTGATAATTGAAATTTTCTTCACAGTTGGCAACTGGAACTGGGATTGCCCCATTTCGCTCATTTTTATGGAAAATGTTCTTTGAGAAGTACGATGATTACAAGGTAAGTGTTTGAAAAAAAAACTAAAATCCTATCTGGCATGAATCAGAACCTGGACAATATGCTGTAGAGTGCCTAGAAAAACCATACCATATAGCGAAATTGATGGTTAGACAATAACAATAGCATGCTACATTACTACATCTAAGGCAAGTAGGAGGAACGGAGAGCACTAATGAGTAAGTGATTGATCTTAACATCAAAATCCTCAACCATGAGGCACTTTGTTTTATCTGGTATCGTATTGCTCAAGCAGCGCAAATTATCTTTATGTAGTAAGCATAGACAAACTAAATTAACTGCTGCATAAGAATTTAAAAAAATATGTCATTATCAGATTGTGTTTGAAGGGCCGGCTTGGCTCAGCGGTAAGCTTGCTTGCCGTGGTGTGTCAGGTCGTGGGTTCGAATCAGTCTCCTTGCAAAAAGCAGGGGAAAGACTGCCTAGAGTATTCCGTTCCCCAGACACTCACGAAGTGGGTATTTGAACTGGGTCGGCCCTATCAGATTGTGTTTGTGAGTAACCAAATATGATTATTAACCTTGTTTTGACATATATGTAGTTCAATGGTTTGGCATGGCTCTTTTTGGGAGTCCCCACAAGCAGCTCACTGCTTTACAAAGAGGTGAGAAGAATCAGATTTTCCTCAATCCTCACTATTTTAAAACTTCAGCCATATAGTTTCTTTTATGGGAAAGCATATAGATCTTTCTGGAAATGCACACAACTCCAATTGTATGGGGCAGGAATTTGAAAAGATGAGGAAGAAAGCGCCTGAAAACTTCAAGGTTGACTTTGC
>JAVKPL010011443.1:0-49649 GCA_032173675.1 Gastrolobium villosum | reverse complement strand
TCAATTATGCATTGGAACTGAAACTGACATATATAGAAGAGGAGATACAAGTTTCCTATGATGCTTTCTGCAGATATAGAGAACTCAACGGGATGTCATTTGCCATTGCATAAAAAAGGATAAACCCCGGTACACAAGACTTTCCAACTTGAGAGGATAAGAGTGAGGGTCAATTGTACACAGCTTTACCCTTCCATTTTTTGCAAAGATGTTTCCTATATTTACAATCCGTGACCTTCCGGTCACAAGGAGCAACCTTACAACTGTTCCAAGGCTCGCTCTCTCATTCGCCACTGTGTAAGGAAGGCTTAAAAATATAAGTTGATAGTCATGCAGTATAACATGCCATAAATCAGATTCCTAGTTGTCTCACTGTTAGGCATGGCCAATCTCTAATGGGGAGTAATCTTTTTGAGGGTATATTCCAAAAGGAATAAACAATAGGAGGTTAGTGGGTTTACAAACCAGCACAGTGGCAGCCAGGAGGTTAGATGGTTAAATAGGGGAAACTTTAATGAGGAGGGATCTTTTAGAAAATAACTGAATCGAGACGGTCTTAGTTGGGAGAAGGGACAGCCCTTGTAAGAGGATCCTTCCTTTTGTAGTCTATGTTTCGGAATACAAACACCATCCTCTCTACCTTTCCCTCTCTCTCTCTCTCTCTCTCTCTCTCTCTCTCATTCCTTTACAATCCTAGTTACGCTTAATCTGAAAGCCTATAGTCACCAACTGCAGAGTCATTTGAAAACCATATTTCTGATCTGACTGCAATATCAAAGAATATGCCGTTGTCCTAAACTTTAGCAGGTCAATTTGAACCTTAACATTTTGAGATTTATTGATTGTTTTGTGCCTATGTATTGCTCACTCAAATTCAGAAACAGTTATTCTCAAAGTAGGCCATTTTTTAGTGCTCAAAATATTATTATCTTTGGTACTACTATAAGCTTCCCTCCCAACATTATCCCAGCATTCTAACAGCACAAGGTGTTGATAAAACACGCATGTTGTCATCACAAGCAGCCACAAAGAAGGCATCGACAAACTAAAACATCTTTTCAATCATGTTCAGACAAAAGATTGAGATTCAAATATTTTCTTATAGCTGCACTGTCTTTGTGAATAGGCTTGTGATTTGTGACATTAGTACAAATGTAGCAACCACGTAATCCCAACATAATTTTGTAAGTATTTCTCTCTTCCTCACTCATTCTCTACACTTCCTAATTCCTACAAAAATATGATATACAACTATCTGTTGATAATATCTATTGCAACTCCAAACGGAAATAGCTTCAATTAATAGATAAAGGAGTTCTAGTAAGGTTTTTGAATAAACCTGGCATCAATATATATACACCTTTCAACGACACAGAACAACTGATCAAATAAACATTTTACTATCTTAGATACCAAGAAGACCCAAATAGGGTGTCAAGATAGATGTAATCCACTTATTTAATAAGGATAAAACTGACGTTAAAAACAAAACTGATTTATTGGACTCTATCATCCACATCCCCCCCTTATAAAGGAAAACCTTGTGTGTGGCTTGGATTTAATGCATGTCGATATTCATCAGGTGCACTGTGCATGTACATTAGTATATGCATACAAAGGTAGGGATGAGGAAAGTCCTTCCTGGATTTAAACTTGTAACTAGGTCACAAAGGAACAGTTTCACCATTGCGCTAGACTTGCCCTCTTATTACAATGTTTACAACCACATGTCCATAAATGTTTTTAATGTTTATAGAGCTCTACATCTGTTTGTGTATGTTGAAAGGGTGAAAAGGGGGAGAATGAAAAGTACTTCATCAAACCAGCCAAGTCTTCTGGAGAAAGGGTGCATTCTGTGCATAACCCATCGGTTATTAGGTCCTCAGGGGTTTCAGTTCCACGTATAGCAATTACAACAGTTTGTAGATGATGTAGAACCACAATAAAGTATGCAACTTCACACTTGACCTGGCACAGATATCAGACAAAAAAACAAGCCCTGAATACCATGCAGTCAAAAACAGAAATAGTCAAAATATCATGCACATTACCATCTTAAGTTGGATAGCTCTGAATTTCCCCATGTTTAAAATTAAAGATTACCATCATTTGGGATCAAAATACTAGGACAGATATACTGATTAGTCCAATTGAAAAATCAGGCAGCAGTCAGTCAGTTTGCATTACATAGTAAATTAGCTTCCTGAATAAACCAAAATCTACTCAAGTTCTTATAATTCTGAACTGGCCAGTTCATTTATTATGTTTATATGTATCCGATTAGCATATTAGAAAGTATAAATCCACTTTTCTAGGAAACAGTGAATTCCATAAATGAGATATGACTAGCCTCATAAGCAAGCCTTCTTAAATAAAGGCTGCCGAAAAAGATCAAGTTTGTACTGAAAAGCTATTCTTGATCAGATTTATATTTAAAAACTTAAAGAGATTAGGGAAGTAATCTGATACGAATACATAATTGAGGGTGTATTCTAAGTGCAACCACAGGGGAATGGGGCTCCAAAAGGTGCTGAGGTGCCTAACTAACTAAGCAGGGAAGAGAATAGAATCTTCTCAATTGGTGATTTGAAAATATTCCTTATGGGCTCAAAACCGCTGCTGCTACTAAGCTGGTGTGCAAGACTGTAAACTATTTAAGAAAGGGTCGAACAATGAAGAGGATATCTGGGAATTTAGGCTGGGACTGAACTTGGGACAGAATCAGGGCCTCTCTAATTGCACGATATCATTTTCTTTTTCATTTTATCTCAATTTATATCTCTGTTCTTTGAGTGTTTTCATATTTTATCTAGCTGTAACGGATCTTTTAGTAATATATACAGTTGTTCTGTTGGTTCTCTTCAATTCTCTTTCATTCCCCTTGACACCTATCATAATCATTTTCCGTAAAGAATATTATTAGATATCCTCCTAAGTACAAAAATAAATAAATAAATAAAATCAGAGCACACTGACTTCAATACATAAGGCTGTCCAATCCCCTCGACTATCTACTAAGGAAACACCCTTACAAAGGACATCGGTTTGAAACAAAGAAGAGGCCATAATTTGCTTAATGCTATAAGGCCATCCCTTCCATGATCTTAAAAAAGAGCCTAAAGCTAAACAAAAGCAATCATACTATTGTTGGCTACTGGCTAGTGACATCTTCCTTCAGTTTTTTGTGTGTTTTATCATTGATGATGAGCCTCCTTTAACAAAATTAAAACATAATGGTGGCAACATATTTTCAGTATTATTTTATTTATTATCACTAATATCCATGTCCCTTTTCATCTTCGTAAGATCTAGTCAGGTTTCCTATTATATTTCATTCTTTTGCATTTTGAATGGTAAGTCTCTATCTCTTATGACCAGCACATCTCATGTAGAGCACATTCAAATATTTAAATTCTCTAACCTGGCTGACTCGTCCATGTCTAAGCACTTCTGGAGGCAAATTGACATACTTTAGAAATGCCGCAGCATGACCTCGCCAGCAGTTATCACCATCCAATACAGGTCGTCTAAGAAGATGAAATAGGAACATAAGAATTCAGTGTTTAAAATGATATTCTTTGAATTTATGCACATTGAAAAAGATTGGAAAAGAGACATAGTGTAAAAAAAGAGATGAAGAGACACATAGAACGTAGAAAATCCAAAGATATGCTAATGCCAGTATGCTTGAGTGCCAGAGTACATATGACCTGAAGAAAAATATGGGCACAACTATTCAGATGACATCTACAAATTTAAAATTTATGAGCTTGCTTACAAGAATTTGAAAATATATACATAATGTGACATTTTGTATTGATCTACTAGACCACCACAATAAAATAACTTTATTTCTTTTGATGAAAGAAATACCAGCAAAGAGAGAAGAAAAAAACTACAAAGATGGGGGAGAGCAAACACATTGAATGAAAAAGAAAGAGAGAAAGGACCAATCAAACTAGAGAAACACACCAATACAGTAGAGCCCTCCATCTATATATCTCTGATAAGTAATATACATTTTGGAGTTTATAGACCATTTCTAGGTTATGAAGAACAAGTACCAAAACCACCTTGACTGTAAAGATGTAATTACACAACCAATAACTCGTAAATTAAAAAAGTCCAAGTTACTAAGAATTCAGCTATATACACCACAGAATTGAAAATCCAACAAAAAACCACCTATTGCGTGTCCAAGGAGATAAAATTCCTTGTCTATAGAGCCAAGCACAAGGAAATATGAAAGGATTTCGTCCAACATCAAGCAATGGACCCTGCATCATTGAACACAAGATAAATGTTCAAAGCAAGTTAGTAAAAAAACCAAAACATTAATTTGAAATAAGTTTTTAGCAATACTGTGTATGCAGCTTCAGCAAATTTATGAAGAGCTGCAGCCTCCCTAATTTGCATCTCTGGTGCTTCGGTGGATTCTTCATAGGATTCTGAAGATTTTGCATGGTTTTGAAGTAAAGCTAAACCTGAACATCAAAAAACTTGAATGTCATACACAGAGAGGTAACATGAAGCTTAAGTTAGATTGTCTCAGGCTGTATTCCTAATGAAAAATCGGTGGTCAATGTTATGAAAGTAATATGCTATGTCATCCATCTGAAAGATGACCCATTAACACAAATACTCCTATTTGGATAACAGTATAAATCCTGAAATAGCTACATCCCTCAAACTCGACCCCTTCAACCATAAGTGCTCCTGATCCTGACCAGTGAAGAACAGCAGCACATAATGGAAGGCAACTGATATATTGGCATTTAGTAAATAAGGTAATTTATTGTGTTCATTAAGTACATTGATGAAAAGAAAAAAGGAAGGAAAATTCAATAAACCACTAAACAAGTGAATGGCCTCCCCTATTCCTCTTGTTCGAAACCCAAAAACTTTAATAAGGCTCGGTTGTTGGTTGCTGTTGTATATTATGTTACAATTTGCTGCTTTGTTTAAAAGAGGATATTATAGCCACCTTATTTGACATAGCTACCCAAAAATCCCCCAATTGAGTGCAAGAATCATCGGCTCACTTGCTCATATTCTTCACGAATATTTAGAGTACGGAGGATAGTTGGAACTTTGAACTATAAAAATCCCTTCAGGATGATGTTGCATGACATATAAAAAAAAACGGCCAAAATGCTACAGAGCACAATTTGAACAAAACCTGCCAAGAGTTCCATATGTCCAGTTCCCGAAGAACGATAAGCAACAAGATCCCCCAATAATCTTGCAACTGAATAGACTTCATCCTCTTCCAATGCACGCCTACGGAGGTGATCAAAGGACCAGAGGTCAGAGTTAAAATATAGTGAGAAGTTCCGCAAGCAAATAAAACCACAGGTGCATACAAGTATTTAACCCGGCCAAGACAACACAAGGTCTCGCGTATGCCATTATCGAACATCTCCCTATAATGGCTTTTCCAAGCATTATCATGGGTTTGATAGAAAGATCTCCAATGAAAAACATCGGATCCTGCAAAGCACTGAACTATAGCAACGAAACACACTACGAGGACGAAAAATGATAGTAGCTTGTGCTTCCCCCAGTCAGAGTTCCATTTCGATTCTGCATTACAATAATTGCAGGGCCGTAAGATTCCAAGAGAAGTAAACAATCCTGAACTTAATAACCAAAGGAGCATATATGAGATTCGAAGTGTTAAAACTTAAAACTATTGGTGGTGATAATAAGCAATGTGTAATCTACAGAGGAGGAGAAGGTGAAGGTGGAGAACTCGAACTCACCTACCTAAAGCACAATGAGATGTCGTATCTGTGGAGGAAGAGTTAGAAGAATTGAGTAAAAGGTAAGTTGCACATAAAAGTTGGAGCACTACAACCACAACGGTACATCGACTCCAGCGAAGCCATTTCTTATACCTTACCTAATAATGCAATGAGATGTCAAAAGCACAAGAATGAACGATTGATTTCATTTCAATGAGAATAGGAAATGTTGAATAATAAATAAATAAATACCCGTTTGTGGAGGCGAGAAACAGGGTCGTCGGAGGTGTCGTCGAGAATGAGGATGGCGGCTTGTTTTTGGGCAATTCCGGTGAGAAGCATGACTAGAATCCTAAGAAAGGCGGAGAGAGAAACGGCGAGAAAAGGGAGGAAGAGGAAGAAGCGGGAAGGACAGAGAGGGTAAGATTGGAAAATGAGAAAGGAACCGATGAGGAGTACCAAGAAGTTGGAAACTCCCAAAGCGATAGTGATTGATCTCAGGTTTGAGAGGCCCATCGCACGCGCCAAGACAATGGAATGGATTCATCACCTTCACCTTCTGCTCGAGCGCTCGCTCGCTGGGCCCCTCTCCTCTCGTCTCCTCTCCTCGGGACAACGTAGGATTCTGCTCTTTTACCAATTATAGCTTAGCTTCCCACGCCATCTCTCCTCCTTTTTTTTTTTTTTTTTTCCTTTCCTTCCTTCCCAAAATCGGAGTGTTGCTATTCCAAATGAAATAAAATCCTCTCAACCACATGACACCCATCTACCACCAATACCGATACGGATACGTGACATAATATGATATGGTAGTTTGACACGTTAATTTTACGAAATGTTAGATGTTGACAGATATGATACGTTTTGATATTAAATAATATTTTTAATTTATATAGTATATATTATATTTAATATTCAATGATTTAACAAAAAAATTAATCTAAACTTATAATACTCATAAATTTTTGCAAAAAAATAAAAAACATAAGATATCCCAAATATTTATATTAAATTCAATAAGATGATAATCGTAATCCAACGAACCTAATAGTTAGAACTAAAAACTTAATGTAACGCAACCTTTGAATATTTTTTTTAATTTCTATAACACGTGTTGAAGTGTCGGGGAGTGTTGGAGTGTCCGAGAGTGTCGAAAAGTGTTGGAAATGATACGTCAGGGATTTTGAAGTGTCGGTGTTTCGTAGCACTACACAACTATCTCGCTTTTTTGCTCAACTAACCTCCAGATAACATAATAAATGTTATACTCTAATTAAAATGTGGGTTTTATAAGAGTTATGTTATAAGAAAAATGATTGTGTAATGTTATAGATATTCTTTTTGCGTGCCTTAATTTCGGGCCCCACAAAATGTTGTGTGCGTAGAAAACTTTTTTTTTTGGTATAACCCGGAGGTATCCCCAATTCAACCTGAGTTATGTTATAGGAAAAATGATTGTGTAATGTTATAGATATTCTTTTTGCGTGCCTTAATTTCGGGCCCCACAAAATGTTGTGTGCGTAGAAAACTTTTTTTTTGGTATAACCCGGAGGTATCCCCAATTCAACCTCCTCCAGTCACCTTGCCATCAGGGTACGATCCTGGAGACACTTTCCTTCTCTGACCCCCAAAGATTTTCCAAGAATTTGTTTGAGATATGGTTTGAACCTTTGACTCAAGCAAACCGTTGGAGCTCAGTTGCCAACTAAGCTACTCTTGGGGGTTGTAGAAAACTTTTTTGTGTCATGTGATATGATAGATGCAAACTCCTTAAAATATATTTCCTTTTTTTTAACAAATATATTTCCTTTTTTTTTTAACAAATATATTTCCTTCTTAACCTCGTGTTCTATACAATGAAATATAAAATAAAACTTTCATATTATATTTTTCAACATATTTAACAAAAATCAGACAACTCATATAATTATTAAATCATAACCGATAGTTTTATTTGCACCACTCTCTGATTGCTCTATGAAAAAATTCATAAATATATCAATATTTGTTTTAAAGGTTTCATAAGAGTTATGTTGTAGGAAAAGTGATTCTGTTATGTTATAGAGATTCGTTTTTCGTGCCAGAGATTTTTTTTTTGTTGCGCGCCCCACAAAATGTTGTGAGTGTAGAAAAATTTTTGTGATCATGTTAAATAATAGATGATAAACCCTTATTTTAAATGCACATTTATAAACTCAACAATGTTATTTATTTGCAAGTTATTATGAATCTCATAATTAATTGCAGTTATGATGTCAAAAAGAAAGTAAAACATAATACTTTTTTTATTCTCTGTTTACAAGTCATTTCGTGAAATATTCATATTGTTTGATGTTTTTGTTGTAAACTTTAACCACAATTATAAAAAGTTAAGACTTCCAATACCTACATAGTTTGAATATCATGTTGGATATATTAATAATATAATCTAATAGTATCTTCGCACACAAGTCCAATAGGTGAAAGATGATTATTTAGATTCATATGGGCTATAATTCAATAATTTGCATTATCTCTAGTGTTTCCTAATCCGGAGATAACACTATTGAATATTCCAAACTTGATGTCTCTTAATATAATACTTCGATTATCTTTGAACGTTTCTCTCTCAAATTCATTACCTCCACCGTACCTACGGGAGAAGTAGTGGTGCTTAAGAGAAATATCCATTTATTTTGCACGCATTTATTAACTTTAAATAAAATTTAAAAAATTACAAAATTATGTAAATGAATAGAATTTAACGTTGAATATCATAAAGTTATTTGGTAGTTCAATATATTTTTATAAAATCACAAAAAATAGTTACAACATTGTCTCATTTAGGCCTTAATAATATACTTCCATTTGATGATTTTTTTATAGGATATCACACCTTACCTTTTGTGAGAGAGACTTTTTCGTGTCACGTCATTTTATCCGCTTATATCAATATAAAAAAAGAGCCGACTCAGTTCAATACCCACTCGTGAGCTATGTAGCACGGACACCGACACGTGACACGATACGACACGACACTCCGACACGTTAATTCTAAAAAATGTTGGATTTCGACACGTTAGGACACATTTTGATATTAAATAATATTTTTAATTTATGTAGTGTATATTATATTTAATATTCAGTAATTTAACAAAAAAATGAATCTAAATTTATAATATTCATAAATTTTGTAAAGAAACATAAGATATCCCAAATATTTATATTAAATTCAATAAAATGGTAATCACAATCTAATAATTTGAACTAAAAACTCAATGCAACGCAATCTTTGAAACTTTTTTTGAATTTTTATAATGTATGTTGAAGTGTCGGGGAGTGTCGGAGTGTCCGAGAGTGTCGGGAAGTGTCGGACCCGACACGTCAGGATTTTTGATGTGTCGGTGCTTCATAGCTCGTGAGTGTCTCGGAAAGGACATACGAGTCAAGCCTTACCCCACTTTTGCGGAGAGACCGAGTCGAAACCGGGACCTTGGATATCACGGTAAGCATGCTTACCACTGAGCTATTTTGGGAAAGTATATAATTATATTGGAAATAAATATTTGTCTAAGGAAAGAGACCGTAAAAATTTATCAATTATGCACTAAAATAATGTTGTTTCATCTAAAATGATATAAAATTATATACTTTATAATGATAAATATTTTTCCCTAAAATATTGTGCTTTTCTCTTTTTTTTAAAAAATTGTCAGTTGACATAAAAAAAAAAACTATTACTTTTTTTTGGTAAGCAAAAAAAAATTATTATTATAATTATGTGCTATCCGAAATACGTAATTATAAACATATAAAAAAATATAATTTGCGTTAAGGACAAAACGTTAATCCATCGTGAAAATGTGAACTTTTTAATATATTAAAATAGAGGGAGGATATTCTTACTACCAAAATCTTCTACTATTAACTTAGTACCTATCTAATCACCATTGAATCAAAGAGAGAGAATGTTAAAAAGTTTTTGAAAAAAGAGAAAATGTTGATCTAATGGTGATTAGATAGGTAGTAAGTTGGTAGTAGAAAATTTTGGTAGTAAAAATATCCCTCCTCAATAAAATATTAGTTTAATGCGCTTACAAAAAAAGAAAGAATTAGTTTAATGCAGGACTGCTCATCATTTCTTTCCTGCATCCTTTTTTTTTTTTTTCATGCTAACAAGACAATGGTGAGACTTTCACTGAATTCATTAGGAAGTGTTTGGTTGGGGGAAATGTTGAGATAGATGGGTAAGTGGGATGTGGGAAGTGAGAATATCCCTACACTATGTTTGGTTGAGCTATGTTGTTCACTTACCCACCTAAATAACTACTCTAGCAAATGAAGTTGGCTACCTTTTATCATGGATATAGCGAGAGAAATTTGTCCTTTGATCATGTGATATTTCTGAAAAGCTACCAATTTGATGACATTGGCTTTTGACCTTGGATACCCTCTCTTAAGCGCGCGAAAAGAAAATATCTTGCCAAATATATTTACTTTCGTTGTTAGAGTTGTCACTGGTCAAAATGCAAGACTTGAACAGCGTCACACGGAAACATGGAAGTGAATAGGATGTGCAAATTACTCTTCACCATCTACAAACCATCACTGAGGATGAAGGTTGGTTACTACCGGTGGTAACTCGGCGCAACAAAATATTATTATGTTTCGGGTTGTTCAATACGTATTATTAGTGGATGGGGATGGGGATATGGTGGAGTTTCTAAATTCTGTAAGGTCCCATGTGGCACTCGGAAATGTAATGGATTGGAACCTCAATTCCAAATTTCAGTTTTCCAAAACAAAAATTCTAAGTTGGAACTTGGAATAAACATATAAGGTATCGAGATTAGTGTTTTAAAATCTCACCCTATCTTTCGGGTTGACCTGAGTCAACATGATCTCTTCCCTTATGAGGATTGAGATCACAAGTTATATCCTATATGCATGTTGATGTCTCCGACCCCCTAAAATCCGGTCAAGTTTCAGTGACTCTCAGGTCAGAAGGGTCAGAGGGGATTACTGCATGTTTTTTATTTAAACAAAAAATTCTATGAAACAACATCGTTTTATTAAAAAAAATGCTTGCAAACCTAAATCTAATCGTTCTTTTCTCTCCCAGGGACATAGACTTCTTCATTCTTCACCTCGGTGCCGTGAATCTTCTAGAAAATGTAAGAAATTTACCCATTCAAATGAAATCCTTACGATCATCGATGGAAAACAAAAATTCATTCTTACTTCCTTTAAATTTTCCTTTGTGAGTGACCTTCTCAAAAGAGCAGAACCGGGTCAGCATAGTGACCCCATTAGAATATGAGTTTTTTACTTTGATAAGGTTGTGTAATATTGACTTGTGATTGCAATTTGTGAATTATGTTAAGTATATTTTGAATCTTTAATGATTGGTGGTTTATTTTTTAATATTTTCATATAAGATATACACAATTATTTTTTTTTAATATATAAAATCGGGTCAGTATAATGACCCCGTGACCCCATATAGAATATGTGACCCTTGACCTCGGTCGGGTTTTTATTTATTGTTGAAATATAACTAAATAAAGATCCTGTGAATTCTTACCCCATATCCTAAGAATTGCAATTCAAATAAGCAAGAGTTAATACGATGCAATCTTTAACATAACAGCAACAATGACATTGGTTTGATACTCGAAAAATTAGGGATGTGTATGGGTTGAATCAAATCATATTTTTTAAAAAAGCGAACCGAATTGGTTTAAATGATTCGGTTCGAAAGTGGTTCGGTTCGGTATAAAACTGGTTCAGTTCGGAACTGGTTCGGTTCGAAACTGGTTCAGGTCGACCCTATTTTGAAAAGAAAAAAAAAATTAAAATTTAAAAAATAAAGTTATAAAAATCAACTTGGTTCGGTTTGAAAATGGTTCGGTTCGAAATGGTTTGGTTCTTAAATTGGTTCTAAAAACCGGTTCGGTTCATGAATTGGTTCTTTAAAAACCGGTTTGGTTCATGAACCAATTTTTAAAAACCAATTATCTTAAAGACGGTTTGGTTCGATTCATGGTTCGATCTTTTTTTGGTTATTTTGCACACCCCTATAAACAACCATGAATGTTGTCTTGAGTCTCGACTATTGCCATCCCAACCATCTTGCCACTCTACCAATGTTGTAATGAGTATCACCGCAGCCATTACCATTAGCAATTTAGCAACATTGCCAGTATTGAGCCCTACACCTTGGAAATTTTATTTATATATGCACACTTAGAATAAAAAAATAAAGGAATTTTTTTTAAATATATTAAAATACAAAACAATATAAACAAAAAAAGAAAAGAAAACTTTAACTTAATATTAAATTAAAAGTAATCAATGAGTCAACTCAACTATTACAATAGAACATTTTGAGTCATCAACAAAAATTACGGACCCCAATTTAATCTCTTAGAAAAAAATCGACTCGTGGTCCCTCAGAATTCAAAAATAGACCTAGATAATCACAATTGTGGTTCATCTGAAATTTAAAAAGCCCACATTAGTCCCTCAAAAGGACTAACATAGATCTATTTTGAAATTAAAAGATCACGAGATGACCTTTTTTTAAAAAAGATTAAATTGGGTCCTATAATTTTTGTTGATGACCCAAAATATATTTTATTCTTTTCTTTTTTTCTCAAAAAATTTGTGTGTGCAAACACACACTTACACACGTGCAGCTCCTCGATTGCCATAAATCATGACATTAGTTTTGGGAGTAAAACTGCATTTGGACCAAATGAATATTATTATTATTATAAGAAAAGTCAAACTTATTATTATTTTTTTCTTACTGCCTCTTTATACCAAATTTTAATTCTTAATTTTCACCATTTTAATGGTTATAATTTGTAGGTCATATTTATTAATTAATTATTAATTTTTAATAAATTAAAAGTATTAGATAGGTGAAAATCAACAATTAAGATTTAGTAATAAGAAAAAAGTAGTAAGTATAACTTCTTTATATTATTATTATTATTATTGAAAAAAAAATTCTCATGTTGCATGAAAAGTATTTTCTCATGTTGTAATCATTCGGTTTGCGTGCAAAGCTTTTTATCTTTTAATAAGTGTGAGACTCACCACTGGGAGTACATCTTTGGTGCTACTGAAGTATGTACTGCTTAAATAAAAGTAGAAAAGAGTGATGGTTTAGGGAAAAATAATCATACTAGGAAGGGTAAAATGGTAAAAATATATTATTTTTTCCAAATTGAGTAAATGATATACCGAGTCTTCAATACTCTCGTAGTTTTCCCACCACTAGTTGAGTCATAACATGAGAAAATAATTTTCATGCAACATAAGAAAATCAATCCATAAATATATTTAACATGGAGGTATTTCATACAACCTACTCCACCCACTTTGTTCTACGAGTTTGGCCCTTGAGATTAGCTTCTCATAAAAACATAGAGTCTAT
This sequence comes from Gastrolobium villosum, assembly GCA_032173675.1. Lineage (NCBI taxonomy): Eukaryota > Viridiplantae > Streptophyta > Magnoliopsida > Fabales > Fabaceae > Gastrolobium > Gastrolobium villosum. The sequence continues at coordinate 36,482 of JAVKPL010011443.1, read as the reverse complement.
TGGAAGGGTGAGATTAATCCCCTTTGAAAATGAAGGGATTTCCCTATGAAATCCAAAGAATTGCAACCAAAACAAACCCTTGCACACTAAGGGGGCGTTTGGAAGAGGATATTTTTTTTATTCGAAAATAATGATTTTTGAGAATATGGTGAGAAAATAAATTTCTTGAGAATGTTGGGTCAACATTTTCCCAACATATAGGATTTCTAAAATACCACATGTTCAATGATGTTCTGAGTTAGGATTCTAGTGTGTAAAGTTAAATCCCTTAAAATGTAAAAAATTGCAGGAGAATTTTTAGATTCCTTCTATCAAATATAGGAAGGGTAAAGTGTGGGTTATTTTAAAGGATGTAAAGTTGTGTCATTTTAAGAGAGAGAAAGAGATAGATAAAGAAGAAGAGAGAGTTGACAAAAAAATAAAGATGTGGGTCCTACCTCTTTATGAGAGTAAAAAGATGTAAGTTGTGTCATTTAAAAGAATAAACACTTTTTTTCATATTTCAAAATAAGAATCTCAAAATCACTTTCTCTTGATTTTAAAATTTACCCACCTATCAAACATCCCCTTCATTACCAATTTAGCCACTCTTGTTATTTTTTTATTTTTTTTTTCAATGTGTTGCTAATGACTCTTTTACCTGCAAGTGCACATAAAGAGGGTAAAAGTAAAAAGGAAAAGTTATTTGTCTTTTTTAAAGGATTTGATATTGTTTTATTTTAAATAAGAGAAAGAGATGATTTAATATTTTTTTATTTAGAATTTAAATTTAAAAATATCACTCTCTTTCTCTTCCTTAATTTTTATTATTTGTATTTTCATCTCACTTAGGTGACATAATTCTATATCTTTTAGAAAAATAAATATTAAAACCAATGTAAAAATGGAAAATAATTTATAAAAACAAGAATAAGCGCGTGATAAAATAGAGAAGGCACGTGAAAAATACGGGATGAGATGAGGTGATGTAATATAAATATTTATTATAATAAAAATAATATATATCTGTCTGTTAGTAGACTTTTCTAGGAATAAATGGGAAATGGTGTACGCCTTAACTAAAAAGCAAAGCACAATTCCAATTGCGCTCAATCAATTTGAATCATGTATCCCTCCTCCACCTCTTCCTCTTCTTCTTCTTCTCATAGCTCCATCTCCCAAACGGGCTTGACCCGATATGGATCCGCCCCGGGCTCTCTCCTAACCACCGCCGTCGATGCCCTCATCGCCGACCAGAAATCTTACGGCGGATCCCCATCTTCTTCAGCCTTGCTCCGTCAGACAAGCTCTCCCGCTGGCTTCCTCGCCACCACCGCACATCCCAATCACAATCACAATAGTATGTATCACTAAACCACTCTTTGCTTTCTATTTTCTTAATTAACAACTATTCATTCTCTCCTTCCTTGCTCTATTTAAAACGAGTTTGTTCATCACTATTTCCGCTATTACCATTTTCTAAAATATTTAATTTTTTAAGTTAAAAACGCAAAACAAATAATCAACATTATTTTTAATCCATAATCTACATTTAATGAATTTTTTATATATAAAAAAAAAGGAAAAAATGTGTATCGTTCTAGAGGACCTAAATTATGTTATTTTAGGTAGGAGAAAAAGATATATTATAAAGGAGAGTGTGAAAAAAAAATGTAGGTCCCAGATTTTTATAAGAGTAAAATGATATAAATTATTTAAAAGATAAATATTTTTTCAATAAAAAAAGCATTTATAATATAATATGACTTTAACTTTAACAAAACTGTTTTTCTTCTTAGTTCCGGTGGGCGAATATCCAAGACAAGAGTGGATTTGAAATATAAATAATAAGGGCGACGCTGGTTTTGGACGGAGCTAATAAAATTAATTATGTTGAATGTTTAGGGTGGGCCCTGGGCAGTTGAGTTTGATTAATTAATTAATTATGTCTAAATGTCTTTCTCCGATTTTTGCAAGTTGGCATAATGGCATGTATCTTGTAATAGATGCTTGCCTAGTGCCTACTATGTCAATGACACCCATGGGGCGTTTGGTACAGGAGAAATTTTAATTTGTCCGGGAATCTCGATATTCAAAAATATGATTTTTACATTCCATCCGTGATAATATTTGGAAATTTAAAATTTAGAAAAATTCAATATCCCAATAATCTTGAAGAATACCGCGTACCAAACGGTTCTTTACTTCAAACCAACGTCTAAATGCCCAAAACACCTCTCCTCTAATTTTGTGAATTACATTACAGAGGTTTATATTTCTTATGTAACATAAGATGACAAATTTTGCAACACACATACTCAGGTGGGTCCCATTGGAAAAAAGTAAATAAAAAAATAAAAAATATTGGCACACAAAATGATGTGAGTGTAACGTGAGAAGACTCTCCTTATGTTGCGTAAGAAGTATAAACCCCTTACATTATAGCATATAAGCTTTGGGTTTCGATTTTCTCAAGCCCTAGGAGAAAATTTTCTCATCTTGTAGACATATCTTATATGGGTCCCACATCTATTAAAAAAATGAAAAAACAAAAGAAAACATTACACGAAAATCGAAGGGTCCCACATCTACAAGAGAAAATGTTTTCCCATGTGCTTTTGTTATATGATCATTCGTTTTTTTTTTTTTTTTTTGACCTTGATGGTATTAAAAATGGCTAAAGCTTTTAAATCAATGCAATTTTTATCTTTCAAGTTGAAATGATTGACTGAACTTGAATATAAAATGTGAATTGGCGTTGATTCTGCATAAGTAACTGACTGAGTCAGTACCAGCAGGGGGATTCACAATCACAAATGGCACCGGAAGCTACAAAAGCTCTCAATCCCATGCAGTATCAGTATCAGGATCAAGGTTGAAGTCTCAATTAAGCTTCACAGGCCAAGATTCTCTTTCTCTTTCTCACATATCAGAGGTCACAACTTCCGACAATGCCCATCATAATACACCTACACATTCTTATGCTCCTACTACCGCCTTTGGAATCGAACCCTGGGACGATTCTAATTCCTTTGTGTTTTCTGCTACACCAACTAAGCGTCCTAAAAATAACGATGCTGACATTCTACATTCCCTCGCTACCTTGGAATCTCAGGTAACAACTTTCTTTTTGGGGGACTTATTATTAGTCACATAAATTCATTTGTATTTGTATTTGGGTTTGTCAAATAGAGACTCCAAGGTACATATATACAACAACTTTTTACAAGTTTATTTCATCGTCCTCTTCAGTTTAGTCTGCCACAAACTACTATGGAAATGGCAAACGTGGAGAAGCTATTGCATATTCCTGAAGATTCTGTCCCTTGTAAAATCAGTGCTAAGCGAGGCTGTGCTACTCATCCACGCAGCATTGCAGAAAGGGTTAGTCAACTTTTCTTTGAAACAACACCCTATACTTTTTGTCAGCAAGATGGCCCGACTCATTTTCTAAGAAATGATGCGTGGAACTATGCATACAAGGATTTATGAGTTGGCTTTTGGGGATTCATGACCACAGGTTAGGTTCAGGGCATAGTATAGAAGGATTTATGTTTATTTGAGATTCCTATGGTGTACAAAGTATTTTATTAAGCTACGTAAGCATAAGATAATTATGCCAAGTTTTTTGGAATTAAGGTAATTATAAAGAGAGGAGGGATATTCTCACTACCAAAATTTCTACGGCTAACTTACTACCTATCTAATCACTATTAGATTAATATTTTCTCTCTCTCTAAAAACTTTTTAACATTCTCTCTCATTGATCCAATGGTGATGTGATGGGTAGTAAGTTGGTAGTAAGGATTTTTGGTAGTTAGAATATCCCCACTCTTATAAAGATAGTTATTAAAACAAATATAAGCTTTATATTTAAAGCCTTATGCACGTATGTGCTGTGTCGGTAGGTAATTGGTGTGGGATATATGTGTTTGCCGATTCTTGGGTTTTGTACAAAATATACTGATCAATATCCATTCACATACAGGAGAGAAGAACTAGAATAAGCGGGAAACTGAAGAAATTACAAGATCTTGTGCCTAATATGGATAAGGTAATGGTGATTTCTTTCTTAGTTATGCTATTTGTGCCTGGAAACATTCTTTGGCTATTATTGCGGTGCTTTTGTCTTGCCATCAGCAGTGAGTTTCAATGCATCTTCGATACTGTTTGAACTTCTGTTATATTTTATGGACAACTGGAATACGACCAGCTGCTTAAGAGTTATGATTAATTTTAGATTCAAATTAAGATGATGCTGTGTTTCTATTGGTCCTTGTTGAAATTACTAGCTTGAAGTGATGTTGAGCCTTGCAAGTAAATAAGAGGTGAGGTGAGGTGGAACTTGGAAAAGCTAAATCCTATTTATGTGCACCATTCATCATTGCAATTTGCAGCCTCTATGCTTACCTTGGCAATGAATTTGTTAGTGGTTAGATTGTAGCATTGCTTAGAACTAGCAACTTGATCTTGCTTTCTTTATTCATTTTTAATGTAAGATTTATTCGCATGAGTTGCCAAATCCAACCCAAGTCACAATCAAATTCAAGTTGCATCAGTTTGTAATTACAGAGTGGCTTGTGTAATCTATGTATGATTATCTCTTTGGACCTTACTTAATCTTAGTTATTGGTATATATGGCTCATCCAATGAGAGCATTATTTCAGGTATACAAATTTCATGTATAGAGAGTATCTTCACTTGAATTGGGTAAAGCATCATACGTTAATATTACATTATATATCGAATCAGTGTGTGAAGTACTGAAGCATATATTACAGGTGGTTTGACCTTTTTAAAAATGTCATTGTAGCAAACAAGCTATGCAGACATGCTGGATTTGGCCGTTCAACATATTAAAGGGCTTCAGAGTCAAGTTCAGGTGTGTATTACCATAGCATTTACCATGTTACATAGTTTCATTGTCTGAGCATGGTAACAAATAAACACTGCTTCTATGAATGCATTATTCTTAAAAATTAATATCTTCTGCGTCAGGTTGGCGCCGTAACTGATAGAATGTTATAATTTTTATATGAACTTATCTTTCTTAGTACGTGTTGATCTTGTGTATGTACTCCACTTGTATCCATTTGCATTCTTATCCACTCGCTTGATATCCATTTTGGTGTATTTTTGGGTATGCAACCTTGATAACTTGTAATGTTTGCTTATTTTTGCCCCTTCCCCCATGAACTTCTTCAATGCACAAAAGAAAAGGGAACAGATAATTAATGGGCGAGAATTATTGAAATAAATTTTCTAGCACTTTACATTATGAAGCAGGCTCGTTTGTGGATAATGATATTTGTGCTGTTGTACCTATAATGTATTTTTCTTTTCTGGTACCAAGAAGAGAAAATATAATTTGCTCCCTTAGTCTACCTTCATTTAAATGTGCAGAAATAAACTGCACTTTTGATATGTTCCTCAGTGACTTCTTGCTTAGTATTAAATGGCAACAACTATAATATCAAGTTATTTTTAAAGTTTTATTTATATTCCTTGTTATGGTAGCTTTTAGTAAAGCTGGTAGGTGATTGTAATATAATGAGTTTGTAATCTGTTAAAGCATAAGGATAGCATTGTATCAACTGAAGCATTCACTAATTCTTAATACCTTTGTTGATCTTGATTACGTTGTCTTTTCACGCTCCTTCAGAAGTTCAACAAAGAACTTGAGCATTGCAGTTGTGGATGCAAACCAAGCACATAATTTGTTCTGTTTTGCGAAATTCTATGGCAGAACAGCACGCATGGACGTCAAAGGCTCCAATGGCAATGAATCACTTTCTTAAAATTAAAAATGCAGGAATAGAAAGTTAATAGATTTTCAGTTCTGCAATTGTATGTATATGTTGGTTGTAATCTGATAGTTTAGGAAAATCTCTCTCAAGAATCGAGAATTGGCTTTAATAGTTGAGATTCATTTCAATTCTAGTTTTGCTGCGTTTTTGAAAAGAAACTAATTTTTATGTTCAGCTGTCATATTTTTCACAAGAATCGTAAACGCTACGTGCATGTTGGCATTGTTGATGATAATATGTATTATGATACTTCTATCTATGCGAATTTCATAAAATATTCGCTATATGATGTTAAACCTTTGGAAGCTACAGCCTACAGGATAATGTATTGTTCAGACCTCTTGATCATCCTAAAGTCTGTAAGGGTGCATTTGATATGCTTGAATGATAATTATATTGCTGTTATTGAATGGGAAATGAACATTTTTTATTTTGCATTTGGATGGAAAAAGTTATTAAATAGTAATTATATTTCAACTTCCTAGTCTTAATTTCGCAAACAGAAATATAGGGGTGTTTGAAATCTGTTTTGAAAATGACTTTTTTGTTTTTAAAATTAAGTTTAGATAATATATTCGGAGGAAGGTTATATTTACAACTTTTTTTTTTTACAATCTTTTACAACCATATATTAATACCGTTGATTTTCGCCAATCAACGGTTATTATTTTTGCAAATTAAACTTATTAATTAATTATTAATTCATTATAAATGATAACCGTTGATTGACCGAAATCAACAGTATTAAGATATGGTAGTAAGAGGTAGTAAAAAAAGGTTATAAGTATAATCTCCCTCATATATTTGAGTTATTTTTATTTTGTATTTTGACTTTTAAAAAAAATATGGAAAATATTTATTTCATTAATTATTTTATTAAACAGTTTTAAAAACAAAACAATCAGAAAACAATTAATTAAGGGCTTTACTTTTCTTATGTTGTAGGGGAGAAGTTATTTTATGTTGTGAGATAAATTAAGCGGGGTCCACCAATTTTTTTTTAAAAAAAAAGTGAAGCACGTCTTTTTATGTGAGTGTAACATAAGAGATAAATCTTATATAACATAAAAATATAATTTCCCTATAATTAAACACACTCATAAGCTTTCCTTGCCAATACAGGTCTGCTCAATTTATTCAAGAATTTTAAGCACTCTGAACCCAAAGCGTATTTCGTAGGGTGCATTTTTGTATGTCCGTTGAGATCGCAGGTATGTTAATGACGAATAAATTTTTGGTGCTATTGTAACACCAAAGATTCAGTACATCTAACTGATGAGAACATTACATGTCAGCCAAATTTCTCTCTCCTCTGTCAAATTTTCTCTCTATCCTCTTATGTGTAATGCTCTCATTAGTGAGATGTATTGAATCTTTGGTGCTACAATAACACTAAAGATTTATTTGCTACTGACATCTTGACTTTTAGTTTTAGAGTAACCTATGTTATTAGGGGTTTATATTTGTCATTTAACATGACACAATAAACTTTCCTACACACAACATTTTGTGGGACCCACACTTTTTAAAGAAAAAAGAAAAAAAATTATGGCACGTAAAATGAATCTCTATAACATTACACAATTACTTTTCCTATAACATAACTCTTATAAAACCCATATTATTATCAATTTCTTTTTGTTTATATACTTAGTAGATGAGTTAGCGAGGAGAGCTCGATGTTTCTCACGTTGAAAGATAATTTTATTTCTTACATACACATAAAAGTATATGTGATTCATGTGGACTTATGTGAAGAAAAGAGAGAAGAGAGAAAATATAGATTCTATATACTTTTATGTACATGTAAAATAATTTTATATTCTACAATACTAGAGAGATTAAACATTGTTGAGGAAGAATGCCTTTACCACGTCAAAGTCCCTATAATCTTCTGAATAATGGGCAACCTAGTCACATTGAAATGGCGATAAGATTTATAATTCAGTGTGTTCATATTTTCTCAGAATAGGTACACACTGCGCCTTTGTCTGCATAGTTGATGATACTGTGATAATTCAACTTCCGCAACAAATTTCAAACATAAAAATTCCAAATGAGTTGTTTCCTTCAAAACTTATAGGACAATGTAGTGATCTTAATTTTGTTTTTTCAAGAAAAAGTATTTTTTTAATATAAAAGTTTTTATGATAATTAAAAACAGTCAAAATAAATATTAACCCCCCCCCCCCCCCCCCCCCCCCCCCCCCCCCAAAAAAAAAAAAAACACCAAAAATAATTATTTATTAATTTCCTAATAAATTAGGAAGACTACAAAAAAAATCATAAAAAATAAAAACCTATATCATAAAGTTCCTTTTTTTTTCAAAAATAAATAATAAAAAAATTATCACACGCTTAATTGAACATCTCAAACTCTTAAAATTACATTTGATGAAGAGGAATGGTGATTCTATTCTTACATCAACCCCATGAGAATAAATATTTCCTGTTTTGGTTAAAAAAAATCATGAAAAGTAATTTTATTCCAAGCTTTTGATTACCCAGACAAAAACAGTAATTGCTTTGCTAGCATGATGAAATTAACTAACGCACGGATTGAGATTCCTAAGTCAATCAAAATCAGAACGGGATTGACATTTTTATTCTAATTCATCCACTCCATTCTTGTTCTGATTCCATAAAAATTAATAATCCAGTGTGACAGACGTAACCAAACAAGAAAATAAATCATAGTCAACAGAAAATCAATCTCGACTTTAAAAGGCGATTCTTGATTCGTGAAGAAAAAGAAGAGATTTTTTTAGACTACTAGATTACAACAGACTGTACAATTGATAATCTACAATCTTTCGGTCCATTTATTATTCATGTAAGTAGGAAGGTACAAAATCACTTTTCATTCTTTGCCATCAAAACCTTGAATTCTATGCATGCGACAATAGAATCTCGTAAACCAAAATAAGTTATGTGCTTTGTTTGCATCCACAAGTGCAATTCTCAAGTTCATTGTGAAGCTTCTGAAAGAGGGCGAGAAAATATGATGTAATCCAGATCAATAGAGTTATTAAGAATTATCTAATGCTTCAGTTTATATCCTGTAGTCCTTGTGCTAAAAGATATGAAAAATTCAATATATTACAAATCACATACCAGCTTTACTGAAAGATATGATAGCAAAACGATACTAAAAAATTAAAAAAAAAAAAAACTTGGCATTACTGATGTTGCTATTTAATACCATGCAAGAAGTCCCTAACGAACGGGCCAATAGTCGAGGTATAACATCAGCATGTTATAGTAACGTAAATAAATCATGTCTAAGGAGAACAACTATATTCTTGATACATGTTAATTCTTAAATAATTCAATGTAACTTCTCATATCCAATCCTTTCTTATTATTTTTTATTTCTAAAGATTTACAGCATCAACCCGCACCTTACTGAGTGCGATAAGGCTCACACTAGGCTAGGCTGCTTTTGTAAATATTTACGTCAAAATTAATTTTGCAGTTCTACTTTTCCAACGCGTATAAAATACTATAATTTCATCCTTTTTATTTCAATAATTTTTTTCTAACACGGAATAATATAATATAAAATAATACAAATGTATTAATCTAACATTTTAAAATTTTAGGTTTTATATATAATTTATATCATATCAGAACTTTTAAATACTTGGAATCCATCCTCTAAAAAGGCAGAAAGATTGATGAGGATGTAAATCATAAAATTAGAGCAGGGTGGATGAAATGATTTAGTGCTTCTGAGTTCTTGTGTGACCACAAAATTCCCTTTAAGCTAAAAGAAAAATTCTATAGAACAACAGTAAGGTCTGCAATGTTATATGGAGCTGAATGTCGGCCAGCACATAGGTAACATGTACATAAAATGGGAGTAGCAAATGTGAGGATGTTGCGGTGGATGTGTGACTATATGAGGTTAGATAAAATAAAAAATGAAGATATTCGACGTAAGATTGGAGTACTACTGGTGGCTGAAAAGACGATAGAACATAAATTGAGTTGGTTTGGGCACGTAATGAAAAGGTCCTGGATGCTCACGTAAGAACAAAAGTTTGTTACCAAGTGCTTGACACAAAAAAAGGTAGAGGTAAACCGAAACTTACTTGGGGAAAGATAGTAAAACAAGGCTTAATAACGTAAGATATAGATTGGAGGACGGAATGTAGAAAAACTATTAACATGATAGAGGGTTAGACCCGTTGTTATTCCTATGTTCCAGATGGGTACTTTTTAATCCTTTTTCTCTTCATCTCCCCCCTCTTCTTCTTTTCCTTTATCTCTTTTCCCCTTCCCCATCTTCTTCTTAAACTTCTTTATTTTATTTATTTTAAACCTCTTTTATTTTTACTTTTATGTTTATATATATTGGGGAAGGATATTATAACAACCAAGTTGTGTTACTACCGTGTTACTACTAATCAATCTCACCGTTACATCAATTATGTGGATCCAATGGTTATATTTATTTTCATCTTTGTATGGATATGATTCCCCATATTTAAAGTGAAAGCATTAAATATGAGAAATCATAACCATACAAAGGTGGAAATAAATATAAAATATTAAATTTGGAAAATCATTACCATACAAAGATAGAAATAAATATAACCGTTGGATCAACATAATCGATCTATAATCGATCTAACGGTGAGATTGATTGGTAGTAACATGGTAGTAAGTAGTAACACAACTTGGTTGTTACAATATCATTTCCCATATATTTTTATTTTTATTTTTATCTCTTTGTACATTTCATTTGGGTTCATCTATCACCGACCCCAATTAATTTGGGATAAAGATATTGATGTTGATATCAAAACTTTCCCATTCTTCTAATAAAAAAAGTTTAATTTTCATATTTCAAACCCTAAAAAAGGGCTCCAAGTGTAGTGAACCTGTATAAATTATCGAGGTTTCAAATTCTAATTTTTTTTTTTTTTGGGTTGATGGTCCATGCTTCAATCCTATAAAGCTTTAGCGTGAGAAGGTGTATTGAGAAATAATATATGGAAAAATATTTCTCCTGCCGCATGAGATAAAATTATCTCCAGCAATCCCGAACTATATTGTTTTTGGATTGAGAAAATTAACAAAGGATATTTTAAGAATTTTGTTTTTTTTTTTTGTTATATGAACTTTATCAAAACAACTTTCATTAATTCCCCAAACTCTCAAATAACGTAGTTTTGGGATTGCTGGAAATAACCTTATCTCGTGTGGCAGGAGAAACGATAAACCTAATAATATAGTATAATATAAAATAATAATATAATATAATTAAAATAATAAAAGTGTTTTTCATTCACCTAATAATTAAAGTTCTTGGGTTGATCGGATTCTATACATTATCACTAATAAATTTTGTTGCATACAAGAGAACAATGATTAAGGAAGTGATTAAAAAAGTGAAGGATGCATACTAAAATTAACTCATATACATATTATATTTAAGGTAGGATCATTTGACACCGGTGTCAAATTTCAAATTTAACACCTCATCTGAGAGCCGTTAGATCAAAAAAGATCAACGACTTTGATTTACAAGCATATGATACCATTGATCTTTTTTGATCTAATGACTATGTGATGAGATGTCAAAGGATCCTACCTCGTTATATTTTAACATTTATGAATTATGATTAAGAATACCATAGTCACATGAAGCATTTTTTTATTTATAAATATGCATAGACGTCAAAATGATTCTACACAGTAAATGCTAAGGTTTTTTTACATACCTGGACTTGATTTTGAAGACCTTTAATATGTTGAACGGCCAAATCCAGCATGTCTGCATAGCTTGTTTGCTACAATTACATTTCGAAACAAAATTAAACCCCCCATGATACACTTGACATATAAATTATGTGATAATATCGTGTGGTTCTTTACCCGATTCAATCCAATCATACTCCATTTATAGAAGGGATTCGTATTGCTAAAATAATGCTATTATGGCATGAGCCATATACCAACCATTAAGATTAAGAAGGAACATCCAAAGAGAATCATTTTTAAATTACACGGACCTACTCTGTAATTATAAACAGATATAAGTTGAATTTGACCCCAAAAATGAACAAAGTAAGCAAAATACTAACTCTAAACAATGCTTCAAGCTACGACAAGATTGAGCATAAACTGAAAATTCGGAATTAACTGCCAATAAAGCATGGAGAGAGCATTAGTGATGAATGGTTCTAAGCTTCGTCTTAACTCAGTACCCATCTATTTGTAAGGTCAAACCTCAATTGAAGCTTCAGTAATTGAAACAAGGACAAATGGTAGGGAAAGAGTGTTACTCGGCACAAATAAGGAAGAAAGTAGGAATATACCTTATCCATATTAGGTACGAGGTCCTGCAACTTCTTGAGCTTCCCACTTATTCTAGTTCTTCTCTCCTGCATACATGAGAAAACGATAACCGCGGATTTTGACAAGTACATAATACCTATAAAACCAGAGAATTGCACACACACACGTTTGTGTAACATAAAAAAAAGGGTACCGACATTATTATTGAGTTGAAAGAAAATGTATGACAAAAAGTTCAGGGTGTTGTTTCAAAGAAAAGTTGACAAACCCGTTCTGCAATGCTGCGGGGATGAGTAGCACAGCCTCGCTTAGCACGGATTTTACAAGGGACAGAATCTTCAGGGATATGCAAAAGCTTGTCCATCGTTGCCATTTCCAGAGATGTTTGGGGCACACTAAACTGAAGATGAGGACAATGAATAAACATTTTGATTCAGTGTTGTTAACATATAAGAATTAAGAAAGTTGTAGTTTTTATAAGTACGGAAGTACCTGAGATTCCAAGGCACCGAGGCAATGTAGAAAGTCAGGATCGTCGTTGGTAATTTTAGAACGCTTATTTGAGGGAGCAGAAAAAACGATGGAATTGGAAGTGTCCCAGGGTTCGATTCCAAAGGCGGCAGCAGCATAAGAATGAGTGGTTGTGGTATTAGTAGTATCGGAAGTGGTGGGGTGGGTGTGATTGTGAGAGAGAGAAAGAGAATCTTGGGCTGTGAAGCTGAGTTGAGACTTTAACTCTTGGCTGCTGTTGTAGCTTCCGCTGCCTCTCGTGATTGTGAACCCTCCCACTCCTCCTCCTCCTCCTCCTTTGAGTCAAGAGTTAATGCAAAAAATAATAATAATCAGTTAGTTAGTTAGTGGAGTAATGAAATATGAGTTGCTGTTACTGTTAAGTGTTATGAATGGCATTTCTAGTTACAGTTCTAGTTTGTTGACAGTTGACATGAGAGGGGTGAGGAATTAGTAATTAGTAGTTAATGAAGAAGACGAAATAAGAATATATATACCATTGTGATTGTGATTGGCGAGATGGGTGAGGAAGCCAGGGGGAGAGCTTTTCTGACGGAGGAGGGAGCAGGATCCTCCCCCAAAAGCATCATCGTAAGAAGATCTCTGCTCCTTCAACCTTGACTCCGAACACTCTCCCCCCGGCCCAGGCCCAGGCCCCGAGTAGTATTGAGGCCGCGACCCTCCTCCTCCTCCTCCTATGATGGCATCGACGGTGCTGGTCAACAGAGAGCCAGGGGCAGAGCCATAGCGGGTCAGCCCCGTTTGGGTGTGCGAAGACGAAGACGAACACGACGACGATGACGATGACGGATACATCGATTCTGTCTCTCGACACCAAAATGGAAATGCAAATATTAAAAAGGAAGGTTACCTCTAACTATCATACATACTATACTTGGTGCTTGCTTGCTTTTGCTTATGCTTTTGCTTATGCCCTCTTCCACTCCCACTTGTAGAATAGTTTAAGCCATCACTCGCCCCTCATGTCATTTCCATCACGTGCCTCCCTTTCTCCGAACTTGCCCAAATTCATCGTATCACGCCCTCAGACGCCACCAACAGAATCTTTTTATTCTTTCCATTTTAATGCTTATCCAATTACCATTTCCCTCCCTCCCTTCGCTCATCAATTTTAATGCTTATGGGGTTTGGACATTTTGGACTGCGAGTTTCCCACTATAATAAGATGAAGGATATTTTTGTCCTTTGACCGATTAAGTATCTGTTCAATACTTTGCAAACAAGTGGCCACGAAAACCACGGCACCACTTGCCTTCAACAACTTCATTACTGTCGTATACGGACTAGTCCACCACCACCACTACTTCAATATTATATCTCATATTTTCCTTAACATCTATGCAAGCAGCTTAATAGCCTCATTAATTCCTCTGTACTTTGTTTCTATACATTACAAGAAAAAATTATAGTATATTTATCCTTAAAATAATTAAATATATCAACTCGTATAAATTAAATTAACTATAAATTTATCTTCTTTATTTACTTTTAAAGGCAAATTCTTTTAGCCTTGATTATTACCGTTGCCTTACGATAGAGTGCTGACTGTCTGTTCCCCATCTAAAAATCAAGTTAAATGTCACCCAATCAGAAAAGAGAACCAAAAAAAAAAAAGATTACTGACAAAAGTTTTTGTCATTCCAACGACATTATTTTTCAACAAAACTCCCAAAGACAATTGTTACTATTACTGAGGTAAAATAGGCCTGAGCCTAAACATAAAGGATAACCATGGAAGCATTTTCACAATGCAATGTCAGTTTATTTGCCACGATACGGTCAAATTTTCAGCAACCCCTCATGTCGTGGTCTCCAGCGTGGTGGTAGAAATTATAACTCCCGGGTACTTGCGTTTTTCCAGCCGTATCTTCACTCCCTGCCAAGTTAATATAAGACCATCATGACCAGTTTGAGCTTAAATGAATAGGATATTTGAAAAGGATCTTAATTTCATATTATGTATGTTGGATTGGACTTTGGAGCTTAAATGAATAGCAGCATGTTAATTGTTAGGGAACTATATATAGATTTATTTTCCAATACAGAATTACTTGGAGACTCGTTCATCCATTCTTTGCAGGAAGAAAATTTCCAAATTTCTAGTACTGCGTACGTACTGACTTCCATTACACAAGGTTACCTGCAAGGTCTTCCAAATTCGTGTCTGAATTGGAGGGGAAAACATCCGAAAGTGGATCTAACATGTCAAAATAAATATACTTTTTTAGTACTGAAGGAGTGCTACAATACTTCTTCCCCTTTGGATGAACTTGAAGGAAATTCTCTTACAAATTATTTTGCTCGTTTTTATCTTGTTTCAACGTGTTAAGACTATATTACTTGGCTTATAATTATTTCGATGTTAGACATCTAGTATCTCTTACTATAGGAATTATTGGATTTATGCGGAAGCGGTTTAGGACCTAGTACATTACTATGCTTACCGAATTATCCTCATTTCACGATTACCTCTTGGTGCGTAGATCTCGTGTAGAATCTTCCCTTGTATGATTCCTCTTCACGAACTGCTCACCTCAGCGCCACAACATGAACAACCTCCTTGAAGCTGGACTGTGGCAGATCTTCCAAACTATCTCTCGAAGAGGAAGGGGAAATGTGTCGGCACCAATCAGACATGAAGCTTGCCTCTTTCTCTCAAATGACCTAGGAGGCTGATGACTTAAGTGATACTATTTATAAGGGCTCTTTGGGTTTCCTGAGCTCTTCTCATAGAGCCAATTTGGACTTTAGTAAAAAAGCAAAACCAACACTTACAACTTAAGAGAATAGCAATCTCACATTACGTTTAAAATGATTGACTAATAAAGAGACAAGACAAGTATTTTACCGAAAATATAAGAGAAAGTACAAGAAGTTACATACTTGAGTTTGGTAGCACCCCACCAGGAACAGACACTTGACAAAAATTCCTTGTGGATAAACGGTTATCTGATGGGAACATACAATCTGGTTCATTGGACTGTGGATTCCTGTAAGGCAAGTCAGAGCATGTATTTGGTTTATCAGCACTTTTATGTTGGGACTGAAATTCCTCTGGTTTTGTCTTCTTCACCTCAGAATACTCAACTTCTGAATCAGAATTACTAGGCCTCACATTTTTTATTTTTATTTTTGATTGAGAACGCCTATTCTTGAACCAATGATAGACATTTTCTACAGAAATTTGGCCATGCTGACTCAGTTCATCAGTAAGCTCCTTGATCTTGCTTGGAGTTTTATTATCCTTATCAAATGTACCCTGAAGAATCTGCCATTGCTTAGTTGTTGGAGCCCACCGCTTTTTTTTATGGAGAGTAGGTGTCATCAATGGGTCACAGTCTGTATTTTCCACCCTAGGCAACCCTGATGGAGAAAAAAAAAACAGAATGTTGGATCTTAATGAACATGCATCATCAGATTAACAAAATGTCATTTTTTGTATGTCAAGCAAAGAAAACAAACTGTCTCCATTTATCTTGGTGGAGGGAAGCTGGTCTCAATAGCAAGTAGTTGATGCTTCTTGTTGTAATACTTAACTAAAACTAGCAATACATACCTCATCCAGCATTTATCTTCGTTTTATAAATAATCAACAGATACACATAAAAAAAGCACAAGGGGAATTTTTTTTTTGGAGGAGGGAAAAAACAAAGAAGAAAAGTACTATGGATTTTATTGGTCTCATTTAACATAAGATAACTATCTTATGTTATACAGAGAAAATAGGTGGTTCCCACCATTACAGAAAAAAAAAGTAAGAAAGAAAAAGGTGGGTACGGAAATCGAAGTGAGAAAAAATGAGAAATGATATCTCATGTAAAAAAAGAATAATATTTCCCAAGTAGTATATAAGCAAATTGAACCGACCCAAGAACCAAAAATGGGCACGCATTACAAATAATCAAAACTGGAAAAAGAACATTGGCGTAGTCACATGTTTTTTTTTTCACTTATTATATAATCAATTATAATTAATTACGGTAAAAATTATAATTTAGTGCCACTTAAATAAAAAATCAAATACTCAATACAAAGTAACAACAAATCATCTAAATGCAAACAAATAATAAAGAATATGTATAGTATGGTTATTTTTCCTTTTAGTACATATAGTATGGTTATTTTTGTGTTTTACCTTTTTTATTTTTTATTCAGTATATTTGTTTTTTTTCTTGCTTTATTTTAATCAGTTATGTTATTTATTCTTACTCCTATTATTTAAAAAAAAAAGACTTCTAAACTTAATTACAAAAATGATTAGTTGACCTATTGAGTGTTTCTAATATAAGTGAAATTCACACCCCCTTTATTTTATTAACAACTTTTTTTTTGTGGTTGTAGTTATTGATTTTATTTCTTTTGAAAAAAATGAAATGTTGTTTTACGTTTACTTTTTTTAAAAAAATTTTTTAATGTAGAGCTACAATTACTATTGGTAATGGAATTGAATTGTTTATTGGTGTTATTTGTATTTTTTTGGTACCCTTGTGTTATTTGTATTTTATTTCACAACAAGAATGTGAATCTTGATTATTAATTAGTGAAAACTGTTAAAGAGAAAAATCAATGAAGATATATGTATATATATGGAGTATGAAAATTTCTTCCACATATTCATTGACGACTTCTTTGTTTTTTATTTTTTACTTTTTAAAATATCTAAACACTAATTAAATAATTTATGTGGATCTAATGTCATTTCAATGATTTTAGACATTTGTCGCTGATTATTCTATGTTTCTTTTTAATTGTGAAGTTTGTTGTCCCTATATGTTAATGTTCTTCACAGGTCACAACTAGAGGTATAAATGGGTCAAGTTAAGCCAAACTTTGTCTTAGATAGCCTAAGCCTATGTAAAATATTTGGAACCTATATTGACATATTAGCATATTAAATAGTTGATTTATGGCCTGTCATATTATAAAAAACTAAAAAAAAAACCGAATACGACTTGTAAGGCCTACCAAGTTGTAAACTAAAGTTTGTAGGCCCAAATCTAATTGAAATATAAAAAATATAAAGATTTATTCACAAAGACCACATGAAATCAATTTTCATTAACATCACATGAAATAAACATTCATTAACATCACATGAAATAATGTTATCAAAGATCACATGAAAATGTGCATAAAAATCACATGAAAATTTCATATATGTATATATAATTTGCACTTTCTTTACTAATTTTATTTTATATTATATTCTAAATTTTAAATAAATAACTATTATTTGTTAAAATAATATCGATCCTATTACTTTGAAAAATTTAAGTAAATTTTTTTCCTAATAAATTTGTGTAATTATGAATTTTTTTTTATAATTTGATATTTCAGACTTTTTTGGCCCCGCCTAAAATTAAATTTGGGCTTCGCCACCGAAAAAGAAATGGTTTAATTGTAAATGATTCTGTGTCAAGACACTCTACACAGATGGAATTTTGTTAATAAGATGTGACTATTTTTTCTTGGGTTTAATTGATGGGCTAATGACTCTTGAATTTAGAAATTTTTGGGCTATGATTGGGGAAAAACCCAAGTAGGTAAAGGAGAATTAATATATTGGATCGGTTTGGATTGGATCGATTTTCATCAATCCATCTAAAAACCGATCTAATCCAATTAAATTTTGCGGTTTTTTTTTTAGTTTTCCATTTTTTGGTTTTTGGTTTATTCGGTTATCGGTTTTTCGGTTCGGTTACCGTGTTTGAATCGGTTTGGATTGATTAATGAACACGCTTAATAGAAAACATGATAGGGACAAAAAAATCAAGAACCTGCACGATCCTAATGAGATGAGTGTGTCTTGTACATCTCCACTAGTTGCTCAGAAATGGTTTGATAAGCGGCGATTTGCGTCCTAAGACATTCTGCTCATGAGTCATCACATTCGTATGCATCATTTCTAGCTTCGCAGGAGCATTCCCACTCTGCTTCCACGGCTGTTTCTGTTTCTGCGATTCTTTCATGTTCGCAATCTATAACTAACTCTATGTAAGGTTTGCTAGAATGCAAAACGGCTTGGCACAATGTACGAGAAGCAGACAAAGAACGCAAACATGTTAGTTATTTCTTAGTATGTTTAAATGGAAACCATTTCTTGTTAACCGCTTGCTAACTACCTAACTAAGATTTGAAATGAGTAATGCAACTGTCATGAGTTTCGACACAATTATAGATGCCTCAATTTAAATGTAAATACTAGATATCAAATTTTTTATTAGATTAAAATCTTTTTCACTTATGTATTAAGAGTTCTTCATCAGGGGAATGTAATATACAATTAAGAACAACGTTATATTTATAATTTTTTTTTATAAACTTACTATGTATTAAAGGTAATATATAAATCTACTTATGTACTATCCTTGATATATAATTAAATTTGTAGGAGTCTACAAACAAAAGTTTGTACAAACCTCTTTTAGACTCCATGGTCTTTTATTTTTATTCTTGTTATTTTTGTTATAGAAATTTCTTAAAAAAAGTTCTTTAAATATCGATATGTTGTCATATTATACTTATTTAATCATTTATATATCCATTAACTAAATTAATTTTTATTTATATTTTTTAAAAAATTAATTAAATTTAAATTTTATTTACAAATAAATTGATTTGATGTAAATGATAAAATAAAAATATCATCCCTTTAAACAATTAAAAAAAATATAATCACTCTCATTTTTTGAAATTGAAATGAATCTAACATATCATGTCCATAAACATTAATAGCAGTTTAAAAGAACAAACGAAAGAACAACAAACATTTTGAGTATGAGGTATAGGTGGTTCTAACTTAGTACTGAGATGTCCAATATTTTCCCATCTCAAACCCGTTCTTGCGGAAGTGATAATCTTGAATAGTTTTTTTAATTTCAGATTGTGTATTCATCACAAATGGTCCATACCGAGCCACTGGCTCATTCAGCGGCTGTCCTCCGATCAGCACAAACCTCAATGTTTTTTCAGAGTTATTCCAAACGCTAAGACCATCGCCCAGACTCAAAACCAGAACATGGTGACGCATAATTGGTGAACAGCTTGGGAACCCAAAAACTCCTTCCCCATCAATCACATAAACAAAGGAATTCCATGTCTCTGGAATACCTTGATGCAATTCAGCTCCGGGCTCAAGAGTAAAATCAAGGAACATGGTTGGAGTTCGAGTGTAAACCCCTGAATGCACTCCCATTGCTTCTCCTGCTATAACCCTCACTCGAACACCATCTTTCTCTGCTGATGCTATGTCTTCACTTGCAAGTTCTTGATAGTTTGGTTCAATCCTGAAATATTCAAAATCCAAGAAAATGATGACTAGTAGTCCTTATACGATATGAATGGATAAAGGTAGCAAGTTGAATTTTCAGTTACATTTTGTGTGTGGCAGGTAAATTGATCCATAGTTGTATTCCTTTGTGGGTTCCTTCTCCTGCAGGCATTTCAGAGTGAATTATTCCTCTGCCTGCCGTCATCCACTGCACAATCACAACAATTTTTATTGTTGCTTGTCCTTCCTTTCAATTTATTATTATTTATGAATTGATCAATTAGATAAGGGTAAAGTTCACCGATGCCCCTGAAGTTTATTCCAGAATCACTTATGCTACTGTGGTTTTTTTCTATCACATATGTCCATGTGGTTTGTAAAAGTAAAAGGATATATTTTTTATCACATATGTCCTTGTGGTTTCTTATTTTTTACGAAATACAGGAGTATATGCGATAAAAAATCACATGATTTTGAAGCAAATTACATGACCATCGGTGAACTTTTCCCTCAAATCAATGTCACTTACCTGAACATCACCAGTTCTTATTGTGCCCCTATGCCCAGCAAAATCTTGATGAGTTATGCCTCCCTGAAATTTATATGAAATTTATATGTAAGTTCCTCAATCATCACTCACTATCCACCCCACAAACAAATGACAAATGACAAATGTAATTAATTAATGGGTTTTATTAGTGTCATCTAACATAAGATCTATCTTATGTTATAGAGAGAAAATAGATGGGTCCCACCGTTACAAGCAAAAAAGAAAAAAAAAGAAAAAAGTGGGATACGGAAATTGAAGTGAGAGAAAATGAAGGATGATATCTTATGTAAAAGGAGAGCAATATTTCCCTTAATTAATTATACCTGTAGCATGTAAGTGACAGTTTCAAAACCTGCAAATGAAAACATTAATTTGATAACCGAGTCTCAGTGGACAAATTAAAGTCAAGAGTGAAATACATACCTCTGTGTGGATGGTCAGGAAATCCTGCAGGCGGAGATACTGCAAAGTCAAACACGAAACACGCTCTTAAAATCACTGCAAATTAATGCTGGCTAACAACATAAACATAGAAGTAGTTAACAAATGGAGGCTTTAACCAACAACTACAAGGTCATATAGTTTGTTGCACCTGAGAAGTGATCCAACAACAGAAAAGGATCCAAGCTCTGCAACTCGATACTGTGAATTAATCAGATGCCAAACCAAATCCATTAATAAAAAATGATAAAATCCCACAAGGTGTGACACACCTCTCGCACCTTATCAATCAAAATTGACTAAATGCATGGAGGATGTAGGAGCAAATAAGAATACCTTCCGATGCCTCTGGTGACAAGTGCTCCATCACCTTCTTGTTGAGATTGGGCTAAAACCTTCTTGAGAACCAATCTGGGTGAGTTAAAAGGTGGGCATTGCTCTGAATCCGACATCGTGTTTCTTACAAATGAAGAGTAATTTCTGACAAGGTGGTGTTTGTTTAATGTGTATTGTGTGTGTGGAGTTCGGATATTATATATATATAGGTGGAAAGGTAAGATAAAGGTGCAGAAAACATGAGTTGGTTGGGTTTGACTTTTCTGTATTGGAATGGAGGCGTCGGCAAATATTATATTAACCAACTATGCCCGCCTTTCCACGGTTTGCTTCTGAAAAAAAAATATACTAATTCCTAAATGCCATTTTCAAAGCTTAATATTCTATTATACATAAATTATCTTCTGAGATTCTTTTAAAAGATCTTATAATCATTTTAGCATTTTATTTTTTATTTTTATTTTTTTAAAAGTTTGAGCATGATATTTTAAGTTTAGATATCTCTATAGATTTTTACCAAAAAAAAAGATATCTCTATAGACAATGACCTAAAGGTTATGAATAATCAAGTTGATATATACATTTATTAGACTCTACGAAAAGTATCATATCATATATTGATTCTATTTTAATATATCCTAACTTTATATTAATATTTTAAAAGTCTCTTATTTAATATGAATAGGGTTTAGTGTTTTCTATAACTTTAGCACGAACACGTCAATTCAAAAGAAAAAATATATATACGTGATGGACACCGATACATTTTAACACTTGTTCGACATGTAATTAACGTTTTTCGACACGCGATCAATGCCCTGACACATTTCGACATGCAGCCAACATTTTTCGACACTTCTTTTTAAATCCAAATTTATTTTATTTATTTTTTAAACTAAGCAAAAAAAATTAATTTATAAATTTAATATTTTATATTATGGAATTTGACATGAAAAATTAAAAGGAATAAAAATTTATTTTTGCTTTATATTTATGTTATGAAATTTATGTTATAAAATTTGAATATATGACTTATTATAGCTGCTATACATATTAATGTAAATTATATTATATATATAATATTAAAAATATTATTTAATATCAAAACATGTTCTAACGTATAAAAATTTTAGAATTAACTTGTTGGCATGTATGTCGTGTCATGTTGTGTCGGTGTCGGTGCAACATAGCTTCCAATTACATTTTATCACATCAATTTTAAATAATTTTCTATCTATTATTCTCTCCATCTCCTTCCTCCTTTAAAAACCAATCTATTAATTAATTTAAATAATATTATTTTATTAACAAACAATTCAAACTCGAGGTAAAGATTATATCAAAATAAAAAACGAAAAAAAAGTTGAGACAATGTAGATAAATAGTCAATTTTGTTCGAAATCGATTTGTAGAGATGACATGAGCATGACACTAATGAGAAAACTAACCAATTTCTGAAAAATGTAAACGCACCCTACAAATAAAGTAGAAAAAACAGATTACCAAAAAAAAAGAGAGTAGAAAAAACAAATTACATTCAAGATGAGTGTAAAATATGAGACTCTAAGAGGTCGGGGGGAAAACTAACTCAATTAGAATAAAATGAGAGGAGGCTAAAAAATGTGAAACATAACTTAGAAATGAAAAGGAATACTAAGAAAAGGAAAAAGTATGGTGTCTTTGATTTTTATATGCAGACAATATATTTTTATTGATAATTGCAAAAATAATCTTATTTTTATATTTTTAATCTTAAAAAAACATTAATAATTATTTGTAAACTAGAAAAACTAGCTTATATTCCAAGTTCTTACGGTCAACAAAAGCAAGAAGCTTTGATTCAGATATTTGAATCTAGATTAGATAAAATGTAAAGACCAAACGTGTTGCTCGGCACCAATTATATTCATGACGTCAAGCTCTTGTCATCGTGATGCGAGGGACCTCTGTTACGGTTTTTTTATTTTATAATTTTAATATTTTCTGAATTGTTTGGTTGTTTAAGTAGTGGGTAGTTATTTTTAGTTTTAACTTTCCTAAAGAATATGTCATTGCTATTAGTGGAGCCTATTTAGTGTTAGTGAGCAGTTATTTTAAAGTTATCTTGTATTATCTATTTAAACCTTCAAGTATTTGAATAAAGATACCAGATCAAGATTAGAAAAGTTATTCCAAAAGGCACTTGTGCAAGAGGTCAGACTTCCTCAATAAAGCCATTTGAGGTCAGACTTCCTCAATAAAGCCATATCCCCATTTTTTATTTATTTTGTGTTCGTATCAATTGGTATCAGAGCTCAGGCATGGACAAACGAGTTCAGAAATTGGAAGAAGCAGTCCAGTTTTTGTCGGAGCAATTCAAGGAGATGTTCAACCAAATCTCCAACCGGTTAGGCATCTTGGTGCCTAACAAACTCAACACCCTCTCATCCGCTATTGGGCTCACAAAACTACACGAGGCTCGCGATCAGAAGATCATCTTCACTGCTCAAAATGTGCAACGGACCATAACCGTCAACAACACCAAGGGTTCACCCTTATCCACTCCCACCAACGGTGCATCTTCTGGCAGTGGCGCCTCCTCCACCAATTCCACTCCCGTCGCTGTATGACGCATTCACTCTAGACTATCGCTACAAACAATTATTCACCATCCAAGCAGTGACAAAGGAATGCGTCGACGAGGCGATGATGGACGATAGTGAAGGAAAAGCAAATATTGAAGATGATTCAATTACTTGATGTTAAATTTACTCTCGAGGACAAGAGTTATTTTTAGGGGAGGGAATGTTACGGTTTTTTTATTTTATAATTTTAATATTTTCTGAATTGTTGGGTTGTTTAAGTAGTGGGTAGTTATTTTGAGTTTTAACATTCCTAAAGAATAGGTCATGGCTATTAGTGGAGTCTATTTAGTGTTAGTGGGCAGTTATTTGAAAGTTATCTTGTATTATCTATCTAAACCTTCAAGTATTTGAATAAAGGTATCAGATCAAGATTAGAAAAGTTATTCCAAAAAGCACTTGTGCAAGAGGTCAGACTTCTTCAATAAAGTCATTTGACGTCAAGCTTCCTCAATAAAACAATATCCCCATTTTTTATTTATTTTTCCATTCTAGAATCTCACAATTCCAAATTTCTTGGTGTATTTATTTGCTCCAACTCCAATTCCAGTGTTGTAACTTGTAAGTTGTAACTAATTTCATTAAAAAATAAAAACTTATTGCTATTTTTCTACAAATATTCTTCTAAAGAGAATCTTGAACCTTAGATTACATGACTTTTTACGAGGATACTCAAGTAATAGATGATATCCAACACTAAAAACTATTTATTTATTTTTTATCAAATAACATATAAGGATTTTCTACCAAATTCATCCATAATTATTCCATCGATCAGATAGGTAATTTTAAATTTTCTTAAACAAAACAGCTATAAACAATATGAATATTATTATTATTTTATTAAATATTAAATTATATTTTTCTCAATTCAACAAGTTTGATTAAGAATGCGTTTGAGTGGCATTATTTTATGAAGGAAGTTGCTTTTTTCAAAAAAAAGATAGAAAAGAATTCCTTTTAAGTCATATTATGTGTTTCAATATGAACTTTTTTAAAAAAGTAGAATTTTAAAAAAAGTTAACATAATTGTTTTTTTAAAAGTCAAATTCCTTGGATCCATTGGAGTACTGTGTTTTTTATGCAAATAACACAAAATTAGATGATGGTGGTGACCGAAAATAACACAATAAACAATAACATTAAAAAATACACATTGATAAGTGATGGAAAATAGAATATTAACAAAACACCGGTGCCTAAATATGAACTACAAAAATAGAAACATCTAAGCTAGGAAGCACGGACACTTGTAAAAACAGGAAGAGTCGGGTCCGACACGCTCCGACACGGCGACACGCTCCGACACGGTGTCGGACACGCGGTTGACTTTTTCCGACACGTAGACCATTCCGACACGCGAATTTGACCGTGTCCGACACGGTCAAATGACATTTTCGTAATTTTTTAATTTTTTTAAATTTTTTAAAAAAATTTTAAAATTTTTTTTTTAAAAAAAAAATTAAAATATATTAATAAAGCTTCCACATGATCATATCAATTTTATTTTTTTTGTCTTTTTTCCCCTTAAGTAGATAAGAGAGCATCTTAGCATCATTGTTGTCAATTCCTATTACGCTCTTATTGTATCTCATTCTCTCTGATCTCTCTCTAATATGATTTGATCTCTCTATCTGATATTATGTCTCTCTCATCCCAGTTTTTATTTTTTTTATTAAAGCTTCCATCTTTATAACGTGTTGATGGGTATTATTAATTTAGTTTCATTTTTTTGTTAAATTATTAAATATTAAATGAAATATAAACTATATAAATTAAAAATATTATTTAATATTAAAACGTGTCCCAACGTGTCGAA
This sequence comes from Gastrolobium villosum, assembly GCA_032173675.1. Taxonomy (NCBI): domain Eukaryota; kingdom Viridiplantae; phylum Streptophyta; class Magnoliopsida; order Fabales; family Fabaceae; genus Gastrolobium; species Gastrolobium villosum. The sequence continues at coordinate 10,821 of JAVKPL010011443.1, read as the reverse complement.
ATCCATAATTTTTTAGGATTGACGTGTCGGAGTGTCGTGTCGTGTCACGTGTCGTATCGGTGCTACATAGCATCTAAGTAAACTGCAACATGTTTAGTAAATTATTCTCATATCGGGAGGGTGTATATATACCCAACTTGAAAATCAATTCTCGTAACTATCTGTAACGGGACTAGCATATACCTATTACTAGCCTCTGTATACAACTGTACTTGTTACTGATCCTTGTGGACTTGTTATTGCTTCTTGCACCGCGCTTAGCTCGTGAATAATAAAACTATTTTGACAACCTTCATTGCCGAAATTGTGTGTTCATTGTAACGTTCTTCATAAAATTTAACTATCCCATATGACAGAGAATATATTCCTTTATTCGCGTCACGTTCTCCGGAGGACTTCAAATTAAGGCTGGCTATATCAAACCCGTCAGAAAGAGCCGCATAATCAGGTCATCATCAAACCCGTCGATAATGGTGGCAAGTTCATGCCACGTAAGCACCGGTCTCGTTAGAAAATGTGGCGAGTTCATGCCACGTCAGAATAATCTCGTGACCTGCATTGGCGGGACAGAAACGCATCAGCCATGCAGACGTCACAGTTGCAGATCTCGTCATCTCCCACGACGGGAGTGATGGCCACATCCAACGTGGCATTCAATCTCGTCAAGTAAGCATACGTGATTGATCTCGACAATAATATCAACGCGTTTTACTGCCTTAGGTTAGATATACATTTCAAAATTACTTTCATTAGGAGATACATATGTCAAATGTGATTATTACGGTTGTTTTGCCCGTATATTTCTCTTCTTCTTTTTACCTTATACATGTAATATATTGTTGATTTAAGCATTTAAGTTTGTTATTTTTTTTAAATGTAATTGACCGATTACCTGGACTAAATATTAAACAAATATAATATTAATTGGTTTGAATATCTTATTCAACTGAAGCTACTCGATGAGGCGTATGTGCACCGCCCATTTATATTTTTGGAATTTTTTGTCAGAAACGAACAAAACAAACGAAGGGGCCCGAGAAACTATTCCTTTCTATCACTTCCTCATATTATTTTATTTTTCATTCATTTTCCGCCCTTGAAAATCGGTTGGCTTTCCTTAATCTAAAACAAAGTCGATACGGCTTCTTTTGCGTTTGTTTCTCTACTTGAACAATCATAGACAAGAATGGAACACAAATTCGAGAAGGCTCCTTTTGTTCTTTTTCGTTTTTGTTTGATCACTATTTGGTGAAACCTATGTAGCACCGATACCGACACGGGACACGTGACACGATATGACACGACACTCCGACACGTTAATTCTAAAAAATGTTAGATTTCGACACGCTAGAACACGTTTTGATATTAAATAATATTTTTAATTTATGTAGTGTATATTATATTTGATATTCAATAATTTAACAGAAAAATGAGTCTAAACTTATATATTTATAAATTTTACAAAGAAACATAAGATTTCACGAATATTTCAATAAAATACTAATCGTAATCCAACCAATCTAACAGTTTAAAAATTCAACACAACGTCTTTAAACTTTTTTTTGAATTTCTATAACGTTTTTGTTTGATCAGAGGTATTTGGTGAACCATGACAGACAAGGTCAAAAAAATCTAGAAACATGGTGAGAAAAATACCATAATTTTTATAAAATCCTAAATTAAAACTAAACAAAAAGAATGAAGAAAAAAGAAAAATTTAGTCACATAAATCAGTTTAGGATGTTTTAATCTTCTTCCAAACAAGTTATAATTTTATTTTTATTATTTCATAAGTTTTAAAAAACTGGTATTAAATAATTAAACAAATTTAATTGTACTATAATAAAAGACATTTGTGAAAACCCGAAATCGATCTCCTCTCATCTATACAAATGATAGTTAAATCCATAATAAAAAACACGATCTCCATTTTCGTTCCTTATAAATATTAGTCCTTTTTTTAGGGATTAAATTAGGTATTCATTAAACTTTGATGGACTCAATTTTCAAAGAACAAGAATTGTAGAGAGACCAAAAGTTAATTTTTTTTTTTTTTTGTAAATGACGAAAATGAAATGGGGGACCTTATTTTTTTTATTAAGGACAAAAAAATAAACTCTACTCTGAGAATAAAATTTCCCTTTAGAAAATGCACAATGAAAAAGAACTACAAAGAGAAAAAAAAAACTGACATTGTAAAAAGGAGAAACCACGACCAGCTGAATTAGTGTATGGGTATATTCTCAAAATGCCGGCTGCATGGTTAACATCACGGAAGATTTCATTTTTGGCCATTAATTGTTGTGGTCACGATTCACGAGGCCTGTCACTGTTGGCAGAAATTTCTCGAAAGTTTTGAGAAAGTAAAGTGGGCAAGGTCTCATAATTCATCTCGATCGATTGTTGTGGAAGAAAATTTATTTTGTTGTACCAAAGAAACAAAACTAATTTCGCCTCCCACCCCCAAAAAAATATCATGTCATTATTTTTCTTTTTATGTTTTTTCTTTTAACTTTTTGAGCTGGTCAAAATTTTGAAGTAGATGATGGATCAAGGCAGCACTATGAACGACAGATTATGTCACCGTTTAAGTCTCAGGTAAGCTTAGAATTAAAGGGAGGTGAATGATAGAGCTAAACAACAATTACAAAAGAAACTCTGTATATTAATGAAAAGACCAACAGCAATTTGAGGATGCCGGCAACTCCAGCAATTTTAGAGAGAGAAGAAGAATTATGTTATAACTTTTCACTACTCTCCTTAGAGAAGGGTTCTCTATTTATAGAGATGAACCAGTATTTCCTACGTTGGGCTTCTACAAGTCACGACCCATTATTACAAAGCATTTATTAAGATAGCTGCTAATGGGAAAGGAATTGGGCTTAAGTTCAAAGGGCCCAACTCACATAACATGGGCTTGAGTAAGTGGCCCACTCACATCACGTACTCTTCGGTCCACTTGGCACGCACTCTGGCCCTTGTGCTTCTCCTTGGACCAGCTGCTTCTGATTCATCTTGTTGACCCACCGCTTGCCCTATCTCAAGTGGTTCTGCCTCATACGTTTCCTCAATATTATCACCGACAACTCCACCGACAACCTCTCCGTCATCCATATTGTGATTGTCCAGTATAACGGTCGTATCAGATCCTTCCTCCCTTAAAGGTTCGAGCTTGCCCTCAAGATCGAACTGAGGAAAGGCTTGAAGAAACTCAGAAAGAGGTATCCACGAGGCATCTTCGAGAGGTAAGCCACGCCATTGAACTAAGAGTTGTAAATCCGAAACCTGACCTCGCGGTACTGTGCGCGAATGGAGGATGGCCACTGGTTCCGTCACTGGATGATTCTCCCAAGCCACCGGAGGTAAAGGTAGGGGGTGAAAAAAAAGATTTTGTCGATAAGCCTTCAATATTGAGACGTGGAAGACCGGATGGATGCGAGATCCTTCAGGTAGGGTCAGGCGATAGGCGACGGGCCCAATCCGTTCAGATATGGGAAATGAACCATAGTACCGGCGGCGGAGCTTGGAAAAGGTTTGGTTGCAGACGGACTTCTGTCGATATGGTTGCAGCTTTACCAAGACCTGATCTCCCAATGTTATGCTGTAAACCAAATTGTCATAAAAAAAACGATGATGAATTTCCGCAAAAAGGACTTCAGTATCGAGTTCATGATGCCTTGAAATGTAGCTGGGGCATTAGTAAGCCCAAAAGACATAATGATGAACTCATAGTGACCCTCATGTGTGCGGAATGCGGTCTTGTAGATATCTTGCTCGACCATACGTATCTGGTGGTACCCAGACCTGAGGTCCAGCTTAGAGAAAATGGTTGCCCCTGCTAACTCATCTAGCATCTTATCCACCGTAGGAATAGGGAAGCTATGTGCTATAGTCACCTGGTTAAGGGCTCGATAATCCAGACAGAACCTCCAGGTACCATCTTTCTTTTTAACAAGTAAGGCTGGTGAGGAGAAAGGGCTAAGGCTGGGGCGAATCACCCCTGATTCCAACATTTCCTTTACCATCCTCTCTATTTCAGCCTTTTGGAAATGTGGGTATCGATAGGGTCTGATACTAACAGCTTTTGTTGCAGGTTCTAAGTGAATTTGGTGATCTTCAGGACGATAAGGGGGTAATATGGTGGGTTTCTCAAAGACTTCCTGGAATTCGGTTAAAACCAGCTGCACCCTAATGTCATGTGTTGACCTGCCTTTTGTTGGTTCTGCAGGGTGTTGCGCAATAGTATGAAGTTTATACAAGCTTGCCACTGAATTGGAGGATGTTAATCTTCGAAGTTGATTCAGCTGAATCGACTCCAAGTTGAGGTTAGACTCCCCTTTAATCTCAATTGGATGTCCATTGCGCACGAACTTCATGGTCAATTGCTGGTAATTTATGGTCACATCACCCCACTCGGCTAGCCACTGAACTCCCAAGACCACTTCAACTCCTTGAATGGGCAAGACATACAAATCAGGGCAGAAATAATGACCCTGTATCTCCAATTTCACCTTCTGACATACCCCTAAACAGTCCACAACTTCCCCATTTCCTACCAACACCTGGGATTTTTGTGTGGGCCGAGTCTCCAAACCAAGAAATTTCACTAAACGATCCTGTATAAAGTTGTGGGTTGACCCATCATCCACCAAAATCTGTACTGTTGCGTTGTCAATTCTACCCTTGATCCTCAATGTACTAGTGGAATGTTGGCCCGCCATAGCATGCAAACTGATTTCGGGCATGGTTCCTTCTGCTTCCCCACCTTCAGCATTGGTAAGTTCCTGTGCTATTGCATGATCATTTTCTTCAATACTCTCATACTCTTCATTTTGCATTAGCATCATAAACATTCTTCCCTTGCAAATATGATTCCTGTTAAACTTCTCATCGCAGTAGTAACATAAACCCTTCTCCCTTCTGTCCATCATTTTTGCTGCAGTGAGCTTCTTGATTGGTAGGTTGCCCTTGGCTGCTGCAACACCAGGGTGGAGCTGTTTAGCAGGTGTCGATAATAGAGCAAGTTGACTATTATTATTGCTTCCTGTATGTGGCTTATTATAATAAGGTCTGACAGGACTTTTGTCATTCAATTTGTTTTCCACAATTTTTGCTAAATCAATTGCTTGTTCTAATGTGACAGGGAGATGCATACGGACCTCTTTACGAATTTCCGATTTCAGGCCTGACTCAAAATAGCTCTGAAGGGTCACATCGTCAATACCTATGACCTGATTAGCCAACTGTTCGAATTGTGTCTGATAATCATCCACGGTGGAAATCTGAGTCAAACGACCCAATTTCCCACGCAAATCTCGATATCGTGAAGGACCAAACCGGGCCCGAAGTGCACCCAGAAATTGATCCCAAGTACGCAAGCGGCCATTCCGATCCATCCAGTGGTACCATTCTTTTGCCTTGCCGTCCATGTGGAAAGACGTCAGGGTAAATTTCTCAGTATCAGATAGGGCATGAAACCCATAAAATTGTTGGATCTTGTGGATCCAGGGTTCTGGATTTCCTCCAGCAAACCGTGGAATTGTTAGTTTGACGGATTTGAAAGCATTATTACCAAAGAGACACCCCAGTCCTTCACTAGATGAACCTTCGGTTTTGGATTTGTTTTTCTGATTTTGATCCATCTTACCCTCGATTAAGGTTAACTTTATATTCATCTCTTGCAGCAATTTACCCAAGGATTGGAACTGTTCGTCATGGTGAGATAACCTGGACATACATTCATCAATTGCACCTTGTTTCACCGCATTGCGAACCCCTTCTGCCATGGTGATTAGCAAAAGTTGCCTCTCAACAAAAGCACCAAAATGATAGAGCTAAACAACAATTACAAAACAAACTCTGTATATTAATGAAAAGACCAACGACAATTCGAGGATGGCAGCAACTCTAGCAATTTTAGAGAGAGAAGAAGAATTCTGTTACAACTTTTCACTACTCTCCTTAGAGAAGGGTTCTCTATTTATAGAGATGAACCAGTATTTCCTACGTTGGGCTTCTACAAGTCAGGGCCAATTATTACAAAGCATTTATTAAGATAGCTGCTAATGGGAAAGGAATTGGGCTTAAGTTCAAAGGGCCTAACTCACATAACATGGGCTTGAGTAAGTGGCCCACTCACATCACGTACTCTTCGGTCCACTTGGCACGCAATCTGGCCCTTGTGCTTCTCCTTGGACCAGCTGCTTTTGATTCATCTTGTTGACCCACCGCTTGCCCTATCTCAAGTGGTTCTGCCTCATACATTTCCTCAATCTTATCACCGACAACTCCACCGACAACCTCTCTGTCATCCATCTTGTGTTCGTCCAGTATAAGGGTCGTATCAGTGAATGAATTCAGTTATATGACTTTTAAAAGGTGAATTCAACAAAGTTTCAAAAAGGAAATTGATGAATGTGAAATTTTTGAGGAAGAGAGCAGGTATTTGTAACGAGAAAACGATTCTCTTAACATGTATAGTGGATTCTATAACCGTTTTTCAACCATATAAGTTCTACGATGATGTGACGTAACGTGACTCTTCGTATGGAGAAAAGTTATAGTGAACCGGGAATACATAGGTCTCCCATTCAACTCATGACACATGGATCAAAAGTTTGACTTTCTCTTTCATCCGTACAACTTGTGAGAGAATGCAAATTTTTTATTGCCTTGTCCCATTGTATTTTTTATGCACCGGGTTTAGTATAAATTTTTTCCTTCGTATGATCAGTCATGTGTTCGTGGTAAGTAAGGGAATAATCACGTATAAATGTGATCATCTATCTTTTAGTACACAAATATACTAAGGGTTTTATAAGAGCTATGTTGTAGGAAAAATGATTGTGTTATGTTATAAAGATTCGTCTTGCGTGCCGAAGATTTATTTATTTTTACTGCGGGCCCCACAAAATGTTGTGTGTGTAGAAAAATTTTGGTGGTCATGTTAAATGATAGATGATAAACCAATATTCTAATCTTATGTGGCAGTTGAATAAGATGACAGATCAAGATCATCCTACCAGTACACAACACTTTTATTATAATTTGATTTTTTTCATTAAGCGATTTCGGGAAAAATATATGGAATATATTAAAAGTTTACCCTTATTATTAAGGGTTGTTTTTGGAGAAAATCATCTCCAGCTACCCTCACAATTTTTTTTTTAATTTTTTATTTATTTAATGATGTTAGGACTTGCCATGTGAATGTGAGTGTGGCACGAGATAGGTTTTCTCCTGAAGAACCTATCTCCCCTATTATTAAAGTATTTAAATATAAGGAAAAGTTCACCAATGCCCCTGTAATTTATTTCAAAATCATCTATATCTCTGTGCTTTGTAAAATATAAAAAATCACAGGGGCATATGCGATAAAAAATATACCCTTTTGCAAACCACAGAGGTATATGTGGCATTGGTGAACTTTTCCCTTAAATATATATAGGGGCCACCAATGTCAAACTAAAAAGTTTGACACCAAATTTTAATTGATGATTTTGTGAATATATATATATATATATATAGGTTTACATTTTTGCAGCTGCTGTACGTGCAGAAATCAAATTCTTGCCATATATATACTTGAAAGCATTAAATGCGAGGAATCATAACCATACAAATGATGAAAGTATTAAATGTGAGGAATCATAACCATACACCTGTTGCGGCTGCAGAAATGATTTTACCATATATATATATATATATATATATATATATATATATATATATATATATACATGTAAGTTCCTTTGACAGCAGTGTCAAATTTGAAATTTGACACCTCATCTGAGAGCCATCAGATCAAAAAAAATCAACGACTCTGATTTGTAAGCATGTGATATCATTGATTTTTTTTTTATCTAACGACTTTAAGATGATGTATCAAATTTTAAATTTGACACCGGTGGCGGTGTCAAAAGATCCTACTAAAAGATCTACAATTTATTTTTATAATATGATGGAGTTGATTTTTAAATTTATAAAATTATATTAAAATATTCATAGACCAATTTATATACAACTTTTGTATATAAGGTTTATGTAACAACTTAATGCTAAGAAAAACTAAAGTCTGTCTCATGGAACTTTCAGTATTTGTGCCCTTTTATCACTTGTTATTTCTATTTGGCTATAATTTTTTTAGCATATATTAAAATAAAACTATGTAGTGGCATGGTAATTTTTAATTATTATTCTATTAATACTCCTTTTTTCCACGCTATTTTTATACTATTAAATAACGTACTTATAATCAACTAAAATACATATTTTTTTTTGGACTAAAAATATGTATTCCTTACATAATATACATTATTCATTAATTATTTATGGGAAAAGTGTTAAACATTTTAAATGACACAACTTATATCCTTTTACTCTCACAAAGAGGTGGGACCCACACATTTATTTTTTTTGTCAACTCTCTCTCCTTCTTTATCTATCTCTTCCTCTCTTTTAAAATGACACAACTTTATATTCTTTTAAAATGATACGCACTTTACCCATTATTTATACATAATTTATGGTATAAAAATGATATGAGAAAAATATGGACGACTACCATTTCAATTTTTCATAAAAATCGTTGAGGGGATGTGCTAGGTTTGTCGCCGTTTATTTGTTGTCTGCAGACTACTACTGTAAACCTAGCATTTGGGTTCTGTAGCACAAAAATTGTAAATCAATTATATTCACGAAAATATTTGATGCCTTATCTTAATATAAATTTTTGTGGTTTTTACCAAAAAGAAATAATAATAATAAAAAGATAATACACTTGTGGTCGTCGTATGCTAGTCATGTCGCATGTGCTAGAAATTTGACAAGCAAGCAAGGTATGATCATTCATGTAAAGCCAATGGTGATTGATTTATTGATCCACCACAACAATTTATTATTATTTTCGTTTATTATCCCATATGCTACCTCGGATCCTCGTTCCGATATAAACGGAGTACATGCATTGCAATTTCAGGCAGGAGAACAAAAGTGAATTATTGGAGATCATACATCATCATAATTAAGATGATCATGGCAAGTGACCTTTTATGCTTGTCTTGCCAATTCTCGTCTACCACAGTACCAACACTAAATACTAGACACCCACTCCCACAAATTAGGAACTGGACGCAAATAACATCTCTTGCAAATCCCAAACCTTTGCGGTTCATTTGTGCAGTGAGTTCACAGGATACCCAAATAACAGAAAATAATAGACGTTCAGCCAATTACCAGCCAAACCTCTGGAATTTAGAATTTCTCAAGTCTCTGGAGACTGGCCTCGAGGTGATTCTATTAATTAATTAATTAATATTCAAGTTCATTTTGACTTTTAATATTGTTGTTCTTATAATTAATCCGAGGACAGGTGGAAGCACTGGAAGAGAGTACAACAAAGCTGGAGGAGGAGGTGCGGCGCATGATCAACAGTGTAGACATGGAGACACTAAAGTTACTCGAACTCATTGACAATGTTCAGCGCCTGGGATTGACCTACAAGTTTGAGAATGACATAAACAAAGCCCTCGAGAGCATTGTTTCAAGGGATGAGACAGAGAAAAGTGGCCTGCATGCTACTGCTCTCCGCTTCCGCTTTCTCAGAGAACATGGCTTTGAGGTCTCCCAAGGTATATATGTTATACTTATAACCACGTACCTAAATTACTTTACTCATTTCACCAAAAAAAAAAAATTACTTTACTCACCAAGTTATTTTAAATAAAAATAATAACGTTTTTTAAAAATTTAAATTAAATAATTAATCAATAACTTCTAACTATTCCTTACCTTATCTTTTATGGTCTAACTGTTTTCTCATCCTACAACGGAAATGGATCCTCTCATAATTTTTTTTTTTTTAAATATGATATGGTTATGCATAGGGATGTGCATGGGTCGAACCGAACCAAATTTTTTGAAAAACCAAACTGAATTGGTTTAAATGGTTCGGTTCAAAAATGATTTGGTTTGGTTCGGTTCGGAAGTGGATCAGTTCGGTTGGAAACGGTTCGGGTCGACTATATTTTGAAAAGAAAAAAAATTTAAAAAATAAAGTTATAAAATTTTAAAAATAAAGTTTAAAAATCAATTTGGTTCGGTTTAAAAGTTCGGTTCGGTTTAAAATGGTTCGGTTCGTAAACTGGTTCTAAAGAACGATTCGGTTCATGAACAGGTTCTTTGAAAATCGATTCGGTTCATGAACTGCTTTTTAAAAACCAATTATTTTAAGGGCGGTTCGGTTCATGGTTCGATTCGGTTTTTTGGTTATTTTGCACACCCCTAATTATGTGGGACAATCATAATCATATAAAGGTGAATCAATGGTTATGATTTAGTAACTACCTATTTTAGTATTTTTTCTGTCTCTCTTTTTATCACCATTGATCCACCTTTGTATGATTTTGATTGCTCACATGATCATATCTTGTCTTTTATAACATGAGAGGATCCACCCCTAAAAGAGAGTAATTTTAATCAAAATGACACAATCTTATATTCTTTAAAAGGAAAAATATTTTATATATATATATATATATATATATATATATATATATATATGAGGTAGGATCCTTTGACACCGATGTCAAATTTCAAATTTAACACCTTATCTGAGAGCCGTTAGATCAAAAAAAATCAAATGATTTGTAAGCATGTGACACCGTTGATCTTTTTTGATCTAACGGCTCTCAGATGAGATTTCAAATTTGAAATTTGACATCGGTGTCAAGGGATTATCATACTTATATATATATTTATGGTTTTGTGATTAAACGAACACATGGCAACAACTGTGCGCAGATGTGTTTGAGAGTTTTAGGG
>JAVKPL010011442.1:0-51049 GCA_032173675.1 Gastrolobium villosum | reverse complement strand
GGCAGTATGCTTTGCCATAAAAGAGCCAGACGCTCCGGAATCAAAGATAACAGAAATTGGGTGACCATTCAGAGTGACATTACCTTTGATCAGGTTGGGAAACTTCTGCGCTTCATTTGCATCCAAGGTGAACACTCGAGCTTGCGGAGGCTGTTGGTCAGCGTTCTGGGGGCATTTGTAAGCGAAATGACCTTGCTGGCCGCATTTGAAGCATGCATTGTTGTTCTTGCGACAGACTCCAAAGTGATTCTTTCCACACGTAGCACAAGCAGTCGCACCCTGACGTCCCGTCGACGATTGGCCCACCGTAAAGTTCCTCTTAAAATTTCCAGGCCGCGCCTGCAACGGCGTACCTCTGCCTCGACCCCTACCAGGTGCCGCCCTGAAGAATCTGCCTGCTCGGTTTCCTCCGTGGAATTGTGGTGGTGGCTTGTTCAAGTTCTTGGCCTCGTTAATGATTCCTTCGGCCTGGCGACTCTGGTTGATGAGTTCTGGAAGTGTACGATTAGCCGTCGTTAAGATGAGCTTGCGAATTTCCGGATGTAATCCGCTCTCGAACTTCTCCACCTGCCATTCTTCATCGTAGATGTTCCGATCAAAGTTGGCGTACTCGATCAGCTGCCCAAACTTCGCAATATACTCATTAACCGTCATGTTATCCTGCCTGAGCGACAGCAGTTCAGTGTGCTTCATCCTTCTCATTGCCTTAGGAAAGTACTTATCCAGAAATACTTGTCTGAACACAGCCCACGTCAGCTCCACGTCCTGTGCTCTCAGCAGAGCCCTTGCACCAGTCCACCATGTTAAGGCTTCTCCCATCAGCTGGTACGACGCGTAATCAGTCTTCTGCGCTTCCGGGCATGCCATTCGTTCAAAGATATGCTCGATCATCTGCAGCCATTTTGCTGCAGCCTCGGGGTTGTCCTCACCCTCAAAGGTGGGTGGTTGGAAGTTGCGGAAGTCTTTCAACCTCCGACGGGCAATTTCTTCTGCATTCTCATGCAGTGGGGGTTGGTTCTGATTCTGTTGCCTATGGTCGCGCCACTCTTGGCTCATGTTCTGGATGAACGTGGCCAGTCCTCCAATGGTGGTGATAAGATCCTCTTCTGCATCGCCAGTCCTTCCCCGAGTTGAACCGCGACCACCCGCCATGATTCTGCACTCACAATATCAGGAAATGAGTTGATCAGGCTCACCGCAAGTTATTCATGGCAGCAGTCCCAAGTAGGTACTCGAGTTCAATTCGGACAAGTTAGCTATGCATCCGTGTCTTATCACAGAACAGTCCTAACCATCTAACTACCCTAGCAAATATTTACTTAACTATAGCACATTTAAACAGTCACTCAGCAGATAACCACAAACAGCAGTCAATTCAATCAAACACAAGCAATTCCATGGACCAAACTGCTCTGATACCAATTAGTGTAACGCCCTCCCTTGTATGCATCCAAGAGAGTCGTTTGCTAAGCGGAATTAGAGTCGTTACGTCACATGAGCTAACAAAGCAGCATACAAATCCGTATAAAATTTTCAACACTCAAATTCTTTTCATAAAGGTTTTCCAAAATAGACATTGTTCACAAAAGTTCAAGCTAACATAATCATGATAAAGACGACAGTCATCCAAAAGTTCCAAAACATAAATCATTAATACAGTAATCCATTGAAACAAACAGCAACACTGATCATCCACGCATCAGTAATCCACAGCAAAATATCACGTCTTCATGTGCTCTTATGTCCTCCTGCCATTTAGGAAAATAGCAGCCCCGAAGGGGTGAGAATAATCCCAGTAGTGTGGCAATAAAACCAGTAATATAACAGTATTAACTAGGCACAAAATCATAAACAGTCACTTCAACATATACTTGTTCCTTTTCATTTAATCATATTCATATATTGCGTATATAACGCCTTTTCTTTGCGCTTTTAGCACCGTCGTGCGCGCACTTCACAGTGGAATCAAATATACCCTTGGCACCTGAGCTCCATGTGGATTCCATCTGTGGGCCTATGCGGACTGATGCCAAGTGTCCCATACCCCGGTACCTTGGGGATGCCTATATGATGCTTGCTCAAACACATGGTCCTGTACATAACTATTCTAGAACAAGGCCTATATGATCATGATATATGTATGTCATGCTATGCTTTCACACACAAAGCGTAAAAATGCGGTATAATGTAAGATGCATGCTTATATACCTTTCATATGCGTTATGCTGCCACATAACGTCTTACCTCATAGTCATATAGCCATCACGGCACATTTTGGCAGTTTCCTTTCATTATGATGGAACATAATATTTTTACGGCATATGGAGCATCATGTTACAATTCTATACCAGTAGTTAATAGTTACATTAGGCATCATCGCCTGACACTTACCTTAGCTTTCCTTAAATGTTACCAACGGCAGCGAAATATTCTCACTTCTTAAGCGCACCTAAATCAATTAAAACTAATCATTTACAGTGGCTATTTACAGCAGAACAGAGAGCATACAGCAGTGGCTTACAGCAGCCAAAACAGTGAGCATACAGCAGCAAAACAGTGAGCATACAGCAGCAAAACAGTGAGCATACGGCAGTGTTTACAGCAGCCAAAACAGTGAACATACAGCAGCAAAACAGTGGGCATACAGCAGCAAAACAGTGAGCATACGGCAGTGTTTACAGCAGCCAAAACAGTGACGTTTTAAACGTTTTCAAAACAGAAACAGTGGCGTTTTTAAAACAGAAACAGTGGCATTTTTAAAACAGAAACAGTGGCACTTTGAACTTCCAAAACAGTGGCATTTTATACCTACAAACAGTGGCATAGAAAGACCAAAACAGTGGCATTTTATGCACACAAACAGTGGCATTTGTGTACATAAAACAGTGGCATTTGTGGACATAAAACAGTGGCATTTGTGTACGTAAAACAGTGGCATTTCATGACTAAAACAGTGGCATTACACGGCTAAAACAGTGGCATTACATGGCTAAAACAGTGGCATTACATGGCTAAAACAGTGACATTTTAAGCATGGAAACAGTGGCATTTTATGAGTAAAAACAGTGGTATTTCATGCATGAAAACAGTGGCTTAAGGGCACTAAAACAGTGACATATATGTGCAGAAACAGTGGCATGTAATGGGCAGAAACAGTGGCTTAAAATGTGCAGAAACAGTGGCTTAAAATGTGCAGAAACAGTGGCTTAAAGTGTGCAGAAACAGTGGCTTAAAATGTGCAGAAACAGTTGCTTGAAATGTGCAGAAACAGTGGCTTAAAATGTGCAGAAACAGTAGCTGAAAATGTGCAGAAACAGTGGCTTTTAAGTGCAGAAACAGTGGCATTTTAGGTGCAGAAACAGTGGCATATAATGGTGATTTTGATGAACCGAAACAGTGGGCATACATCTTCAAAACAGTGGCATTTGCATAAGGAAACGGTGGCACACTTCTCTTTAAAACAGTGGCCTAATCATACAAACAGTGGCATATAATCTTAATCATTTTTATGCATACAATTCACCATGCAATAGCTCCACCATTCTAATTTTTTTTTTTTTACCATGCTCATACTTGAATCCCAAAACAACACATACTCAAGGAGTCATTTAAGCATACATACATGGCTACACAAAGAAAGAGTTCAAAGTTTAGAGCCTACCTCTTGTAGCACACCACCTTCTAGTTCTACTTCACGACAAGTCCTAGCTTCCTATGTGATCTATGCGCAACAAGGATGAGGAACAAGGTTAGCACTAGCTTGGTGTATGGTTGGGGTGAGGGAAGGAAGGAGTTGTCTTAAGCAAAGTCTTCTAGCTCCAAGGAGGCTTGAGGTTCGGTTTTGGGAGTGAGGGAGTGAGGAGAAGAGGAGTTGGAGAGGAGTTTGGCTGCACTTGCACATGAAGGCAGCCCCCTCTCCATGCGCATATATATAGAGAAAGTGAGGGAAAAATGCTATGATTAACTATCATGAAATATTCAGATTTTTGTGAGATGATGGGGCTGCATAAAAGGCTGAAACAAGCAAGGTTTTGGCTTCTAAATTACTCTACTTACATGCAAAAAGGGTGAGGGGATTTGTTCAGATTTAAGGGCTGTCCAAAATCAGAATTTTTCTCTGCCCAACAGCCATGGTTTGCGCACAAAGAGGTGTGGAAAGGGAGTGTCATGAGCACATGAGAGAGTTTTGCTAAGTCAACAAGTAAAGCACTAGGTGGCAGTCCAAAAATCTGCACTTGTGCAGTCCTTGGTGCGCAAATGATGAGGGGAAAAAGGTTCATCATGGGTGTAGATTTGTGACAGTCCAAACACTCATATAGGGCTGTCCTTGTGCAGAAAATTTCTGCATAATAAGTCCAGCCATGCGCACAATGATGAGGGGTGAGGGAGGTTCACTAAGTCCACAAGCTAGAGGGCTTTGTGGCAGCCAAGGATTCAGATTTATGGAGCTGCCCTCTGCACAAAAATGATGGGAATGCAGTCTCATGATGCATGTGGAAGGAGGAAGAGATTTGACTCATGAAGGGCTGCAAAAGCTTACCAAAAATCTGCACAATGCAGTCTCATGATGGAGAGTGAAAGTGGTTGTCCAAGTCAACAAGTTATGCAGTCTTGTGTCATAAAAAAAATCTGCATTCAGCCCCTCCCATGTGCGCCCAAAAATGGAGATTTATGCAGCCTAATATCATGCTTAAAGGCACATGTGACTACCATGCAATAAATTAAAAATCAAGTTATGCATAATCAAGGTGAGGTGGCGGTTTAATCAAGGGAAAAATGGCAGATTTACAAGGTCCTAATTACTCTCCTATGTGCGCATAAGTGAGTGGGAAATACCTTTGCCATGTGAGAGTTACTTGATGCACAAGACACCTTGGTTGGACAAGGCTTAGGGAGGATAAGGTTGGACACAACCTTGGGCTGAAATAGCTTGATCCAAGAGCCATCCTTGGGCCATAGGCCACACACACAAAGGGTCCAAACACACAAGTCCACTCACACACACTAGCCCTCTACCTAAGTCCAATGAACACTAAGGTCCTACAACACATACTCACATTACTTATATGATTTTAATAAATTCATATGCCTACATATACACCCTCCTATGATTTAATTTAATTAATTACCTTAGTCTTATCCAAGGAATAAAAATCAAACAATTCACAAGCCATAACACATAACACATAAACATACATCCGAATTCTACACATGTACATATAGCATATATGGCTTAGGTATTTTACTAATTATACGGGATGTTACACGCGTGGTTTCAAACTGCGCACCATTTGGAGTTCTACACACTAAGTTAAGCCCCTTTCTTTTTGTATAGAAAAACCTGAATTTTCAAAATTTACACTGTGGTAATCGATTACCAGGGAGTGGTAATCGATTACCACCAGTTAAAAATGAGGAGTAGCCAATTTTTCATCCCTGTTCTCTGGTAATCGATTACCAAAGTTGGGTAATCGGTTACTCCACTTGGTAATCGATTACCAAGCCTCTGGTAATCGATTACCAGGCAGACAGTAGCATTTATTTCGTCCCCTGTTGCATGGTAATCGATTACCATGCTTGGGTAATCGATTACTATGCAGTAAAAATGACAGTAGACAGCTTTTAAGTCCAGAAGGAGTTGTGTAATCCATTCCTAACACCTTAATACTCCACACAGCACTTACACATACCCTAATGTAGGCTCTAGGCCCCTTCATCATGCATTTTCATACAAGAATACATCCATTACATAATCCTTGAGTTTATGGCCATTTTACAACAATAATGAGCCATTTACAACATCATTTATCAAGGCCTCAAATACAAGAAATGTGGCAATGGACAAGTCTCATGCTCACTCAAAATATACAATAGATACTAAAGGCATACATATACATCAAATTTAAAGGACTTAACATGTAGTCATGAACATACAAAGGCATGGCATTTTCAACATGCACAAGTTCATGATCTAAATCCAAAGCATTAAACATATGCAAGGTGTGTCCCAATCAAATCCTCAACACACTGTGCCTCCAATATGCACCTCATGCTCCACTCCTCCTGGCTCAACCTAACCTGAAATGATGCCCCCAAACACGGGGTGAGATATACAAATATATCTCAGTAAACCAAGGGCCCTGGAGGCTTCTCCACCCCATGGCTCACTCAATGTGCAACAATGACATTTATGTAAAATGCATGACATACAATATCACAAACAACTGGAGACAAACCGAGAACATCCACAATTGGATTACGTTCAAGGACTCCATCTTATAACTCCCGAGATCTTCCTGGCGCCTCTCCCATGGTTGAGAAGACTCCATGGCAAAACCCAACTGGAACTCCTCATGAGCCCTATCCAGCGGAAGTCCCACGTTTGGATCATCCTGGTGTCGCTCCCAGAGTCGACCCCACGGCAAAACCCAACTGGAATCCCCAGCGGAATTATCCAGCGGATGTCCAAACCAACACACGTCAACTGGCCAGTGACCAAACAATTTCACACATAACATGCAATAAAGCATGAAACACATAATCACACAATGTCCAATGACACAAAATCCAACCACAACCTTCCACTAGGTGTGGTGGAGCACACAAGGGACTAAACCCCAGTTCCTATGGTTACCTCAACACCGAGCCAATGCTCCATACGTAAGCTCCAAGCTTACTCCGCTCCCATAGCGTCCAAGAGAGGCAACCTATATGATCAACAACATGATTATCATCAATCACATATAGTCAATTATCTTCACAATAATGCTAACCACATAACCACTTAAGCCTAAGGCTATTTTTCCATACCATTTTACTTCAATCTCTTTTATAGATCAAATTACCAAATACATCATGAATCACACATTCTTTCTTCTTATTCCACTATATCACACTATACCATCATCCATTTAAACATCATTTTCAATCATTCAACCTCAACTACATCATTTTTGCACCATTTTTCCTCACTTTTCTTCATAATTCGGATTCTTCAAAAAGTATGCCCCAAGGCTTTTTCAATTCAATTTAACACTTTCATTCATCATATAATCATATTAACACATCATGCAACAACTCATCAATCCATTTCTTACACAATTCAATTTTCACAAATCTTAGGCATCATTCAAAATTCCTAAGTTATGAGCATTTTTCACCAATAATTTTTTATTGCATTTCTAGCTCCAATACATCATTCTAAGACATTTTCATCTAATACCATTTTTCCATTTAAGCTCTCTATCACCACACATCTAGGATTAAAGGCTTAGAGTTCATATTTTTGGATCTACAAAATCAACCGTAAAAATACTACAAATATACTCACAATCAATGCTAGACACTCCTCCAAGGTTCATCCAAGCAAGGAGAAGTCCAATGGCTCCAAGAACACCCAAAACCCCCAATATTTCGAATCTGACCTTGCTCAATAGCGCCCCAAAGAGATGATTTCGAGGCTTGGGAGTACCACCAATGGCTTTAGAAGGTGCTTTACAATAAATTTCAACACCAAAATCAAAGGATTTGGTGGAGGATAGCATAAATGGTGAAAGAGAGGAGAAATGGCTCCTTTTTGAAATGGAGAAGAAAAGCTTACGGGGAGAAGAAGAAGAAAAGGAGAGAGAAGGCGTGGGGGAAGTGTGGGAAGCTAAGTGACTTCGGTCACGCGGGTCCCACACACGATTTAACTTTAATCCCGATAAAAATTCCGATCATAAATTCTTAATCTACATATTTTTTTGCTCCATGACATATTTTTATTTCCTCAAAATATTGATGAAAATTTCACACTTATCGGTACACTCCTACCGCAGTATTATGCACCAGAAAATCACTATTCATCAAAATTTTCAAAACATGCATATCCACTCAATTTTTGGCCCTGAATCCATATCCGGCATTATTTTTATCATTTGAGATCCCTAACTCCATTTTTCATGCCTCGGTTTACGTTTTTGGCAATTTACTATTTTGCCCTTGATACTCATTTTGACCTCAATTTCAGGATTTTCACTAATCCTTCCCTTTTAACCCATATTTTATCAAATAAATTCACATTTAATTTTACGAGGTGTTATATTCACCCCACCTTTTTGGAATTTTGTCCGCAAAATCAACTATGCACATATGCTAACTCAGGATATGGCCAGAGAATCTCAGTCTCCCGTCCCCAAGTAGCTTCATCAAGTGTGCGGGCTTCAAACTAAATGTTTACATTTCAATCTTTCAGCTTTTCAGCCTCTTTTCACAATGGCCTTGCATTTCAACGGCCCAATGGGAGACTTCAAGTCCTCCCCAGTTTCAACATCATCCGGTGACACCACATGTGAACAACCGGAGCGCACGTCGCAGTAGCGCACTTTCTCTGCTTTACCAAGCCAATTTCTTTTCACAAGTCAGACTACCTAGCACATATAGCCCATAATTTCTCTTGGCAGGTTTTCCTACCTAGTTAACATAGCAACAACTATACCCATAGGGTCATATCACGCTTTGTTCAATCTATGCCACACAGGCAACTATTACTTTCTGACCCATTACAGCCACAATTATCCTTCTTTGATTTTTATTTCTAGGGAATATTAACTCTCGTCATCAATTTTTTCCACATTTCTTATTCCACACTAAACACTGATATGGAATCTCACAGCCCCTCAGTGCAATTCACCGAGTAATCATCTAGTTCACGCTCACTATACTTTTATTTTCTGAGGGAAAAATCCCCATTTTGGCATTTAGCTGCAACTCGTATATACACATTTTTCTTTTCTCATGTTCTTAACCTACAACGTACAATTTCACCTCAGCACTTTATCTTTAACAAGCACCATCTCTGTGCTCAACTTCCGAATCCAACCCTACAGGTTTACCAACTTTCGCCAAAACACAATGGCGAATCACTTCCTCAAGACATTTTACTGGTACCCAATGGGCCACACATTACAATTCATACCTTACATCGGCCATTTCAAAGCTTTCAACCACGAATCCACTCGTGAATTTCATACACTAGATCATACTTACAATTTCAACTAATCATCTCAAAACTTGACACATAGGTTCATCATTGATTTCTCACATTAAAGGCAACATGCCTAAGGTTTCAACTAATAATTTTCTTTAATTACCGTTCCATACTCATGTTATCAATTCCACATGTATTTCATTCTATACATCACCTTCATCATCATTTCATTCAACCAGTATGTATCATTCCAAGGTCACATATCATCTCTCTCTCTCATACCTGTCCCATCAATAGGGATTTTCAAAGCCTATTTATCGTGCCACAAGGACTAAATCCATCACTGTCATTACTTTCATAATTTCACTATCGGCTGGTATACAAGTCCCTCAGACTATTCAAAGTACTACTAGCACACTCAATCATATATCTTGGTACCTAGCCAAGAGCAACATCAGCGTTGTGTATTTTCAACACATCTCTCACTATAATTTGCATCTATACAACTCCATCAGTAACTCTACCACCAGGGTAGAGGTATCAACCTTCTATTTTACCAAATATATTTCTATTTACCAGCTAATATCACACTTTCTTCCTTGACTACCTCACAATTAATCACTTATTAAAAACCATTGACCACCAACTTAGCTTAACATATCGCCATCACAAGCCTTCCCATAAGACTTTGACTCAATCCATCAGTACTAATCAATTTTTCATTCCCTTCGCATAGGGTGATAATCCAACGATTCATTTCACAATTTTCGTAAAACCACAATTACATAATACCACACTTGGTACACGAACACGCACACCTCCGAGTGTCCAAAATCATACATCAAACTACCATCTCATGGCACCTCACACATTTCATCCTATTAGACATATTACTGTTCACTTACAGTTATCCAAATTCACCTCTTGTGCTCCTCACAAGATACAATCCTCCAATGCAGTGGGTAAGAACATCCTTAGGTTTAACCCCTCGAGCTCTTGCTGTCCTAAGGGCCCCAGGTGCAATGCCCCACCAATCAAAGAATCTGTCCTTATAATTCACGCAAGAAGAGGTAACATGCATCGGCTGTACTAACAGTCCCACTAACACGAGGTTCTACCTCACAGCACATTACTTATACAAAATAATAATAATCTCCGGGAACATAATCCATACGGAGATAGCCATACACTCCGGGCATATAAGCCACACAGAGATAAACACATTCACATCACATCCATATATAACAGCAAACAGAGTCTTATATAGATACGTAATGGTATACTAGTTATATCTTACTATTGCACCATTCACTATACCTTCCACATATGGTTCTT
This sequence comes from Gastrolobium villosum, assembly GCA_032173675.1. Classification (NCBI taxonomy): domain Eukaryota; kingdom Viridiplantae; phylum Streptophyta; class Magnoliopsida; order Fabales; family Fabaceae; genus Gastrolobium; species Gastrolobium villosum. The sequence continues at coordinate 40,746 of JAVKPL010011442.1, read as the reverse complement.
TTCTCAACAATATACTCATTTAACTTGACTAGTCATTAGTCTTAGTCCACAACATAATCATCACCACATGATTCCAACATCTTCCTCATACTTTGGCACATAATCTTCAATTCTTATCAGTACCCATGCTCGGTACAGTTCTAATCCGTTGTCCATCATGACTCATAGCAACTATGCTCAACACTGTAGAAGATCCACTTCATTAAAATAACATCACTTTTTCTCTCAATATTTCACTATGACACCAAGAGTGCCCTCATTTACCCGTCCATGCATTCAGCACATCAGGACCACCAGATACACTTCAACTTCGAGCGGTGCTCGCCTGGGACTTCCAAGAGCAACACCTCTTAGGATTCAATCCACAAGGGAAACCCAGGACAATCTTAATTGTCACATTATTACTAACATGTGTGCCATGGTATAACTTGCACACCAGGACTCTATCACGAATCCCATACCACATTGAGCATCCAATGACACTCCAAAGAGACAATCTCTTCAAACATTTCCCATCATAGGGGATTTCACTTGCATCATTGTTCTTTTACCAAAGAGCTTACTAATTCATTATAACACAGATATACATGTAGGCACCCCGGCCTTCACAAGGCACACAAATACATATATATATATACATACTGGTACTTAGCCGTCACAGGATTTTTATCCACATAAAGTTAGGCCACATCATCAACATTTTAATGCTACACAACATTATGGAAGCATATTAGTACCATTACTACACCACACTCAGTTATATTTTATCACCTCACATTTGTTAAGTCCAACCATCATTATATTATGGACCTTCATACTTTCAATCAAGTTCTTCCAATGCCATCCATGGTAATTTCCTCAACTTCTTATATTTTACTTTTTATACACATGATATCCTCACTTATGTTCAGCCAACATTAAATCATCATGGACTAAAGTCCCATTTTCAACATTGAATTATCCAACACATCATTTCCATAGTTCTTTTAAGTTACTCACAATCCTCAATCCAAAATTTGAAATTTCAATTTATTTCTACATCCAAGCATCTTAAGTCATCCAAGTGTATGCCCTCATCAAGGGTCTTATAACCTTATAATTTAACCCTAAGGTATCCAATATTACATATAAGCACTCATATTCAATTTTTCACGAATTCATCGGGGTTCCAATCCCCCACCATGTCAGAGACATACCACTAATTCCACATATACTCAATTGTTTCAACTCCCCATACATTTAGGGAAGACTTACCAACATCATCATCATAATATCAACTCAATTCAATCATACTTACTCACCATAAGACCACATTCGACTATGGTAGCATTCTACCCAAAATGGTTATACATCTTATCTCAATTTATTCTCACTAAGTCCTCAATTACATCAAATTCACTTACTAACATATCAGTCCGTGGAACAGTCCACACTGCACCCACAACCTCAGCCTAAGGACTGGCATTGGTGCTCCAGGGTTGTCACGAAGGCATCTTATACTGACCACACATATAACACAAAGAAATGGGTTGATCAGGCCCAAACTAAGGAATCACATGTGTAGTAGTCAATAAGAGTCTACGTACAACTATACAGCACATAACACAATCACACAATCATCAGAGTTCCCAAAGAAACTGCTCTGATACCATAAATGTAACACCCTGTTACCGGACCGGTATGTTAACAACAAATATGATATTAAGCGCAGTTACAATCACAGTAATTGAGTTAATTAAATTACGGGAAAATTTTTTCCTTTTATCATATTCCTTTTCATAACAATAACCTTTTCCGTAATCAATTAAAACAACACTATAATTGTAAATGCAATTCGAGGAATCATTCAGTTTACTAACATCACTAATCTTTCTTTTTGTTCAACCCATTTAAACTCATCATCTTACTCTCACATCTTACCATGTTATAATCCTTTATATTAGCTACGCGTGGTTTCAAACCGCGCACCATTTGGAGTTCTACACACTAAGTTAAGCCCCTTTCTTTTTGTCTAGAAAAAGCTGAATTTTCGAAATTTACACTGTGGTAATCGATTACCAGGGAGTGGTAATCGATTACCACCAGTTAAAAATGAGGCAGTAGCCAATTTTTCATCCCCTGTTCTCTGGTAATCGATTACCAAAGTTGGGTAATCGATTACTCCACTTGGTAATCGATTACCATGCTTGGGTAATCGATTACTATGCAGTAAAAATGACAGTAGACAGCTTTTTAAGTCCAAAAGGAGTTGTGTAATATATTCCTAACACCTTAATACTCCACACAACACTTACACATACCCTAATGTAGGCTATAGGCCCCTCCCTCCATCATGCATTTTCATACAAGAATACATCCATTACATAATCCTTGAGTTTATGGCCATTTTACAACAATAATGAGCCATTTACAACATCATGTATCAAGGCCTCAAATACAAGAAATGTGGCAATGGACAAGTCCCATGCTCACTCAAAATATACAATAGATACTAAAGGCATACATATACATCAAATTTAAAGGACTTAACATGTAGTCATGAACATACAAAGGCATGGCATTTTCAACATGCACAAGTTCATGATCTAAATCCAAAGCATTAAACATATGCAAGGTGTGTCCCAATCAAATCCTCAACACACTGTGCCTCCAATATGCACCTCATGCTCCACTCCTCCAGGCTCAACCTAACCTGAAATGATGCCCCCAAACACGGGGTGAGATATACAAATATATCTCAGTAAACCAAGGGCCCTGGAGGCTTCTCCACCCCATGGCTCACTCAATGTGCAACAATGACATTTATGTAAAATGCATGACATACAATATCACAAACAACTTGAGACAAACCGAGAACATCCACAAATGGATTACGTTCAAGGACTCCATCTTATAACTCCCGAGACCTTCCTAGCGCCTCTCCCATGGTTGAGACGACTCCATGGCAAAACCCAACTGGAACTCCTCATGAGCCCTATCCAGCGGAAGTCCCACGTTTGGATCATCCTGGTGTCGCTCCCAGAGTCGACCCCACGGCAAAACCCAACTGGAATCCCCAGCGGAATTATCCAGCGGATGTCCAAACCAACACACGTCAACTGGCCAGTGACCAAACAATTTCACACATAACATGCAATAAAGCATGAAACACATAATCACACAATGTCCAATGACACAAAATCCAACCACAACCTTCCACTAGGTGTGGTGGAGCACACAAGGGACTAAACCCCAGTTCCAAAGGTTACCTCAACACCGAGCCAATGCTCCATACGTAAGCTCCAAGCTTACTCCGCTCCCATAGTGTAACATCCCACATAATTAGTAAAATACATAAGTGTTATAATGATATAGATGCATGTGTATGTTTGATGGCTTGCGAATTGTTTGATCTTTATCCTTGGATGAGACTAAGGTAAGTATTTAAATTAAAATCATAGGAGGGTGCATATGTAGGCATGTGTAACTTTTATTAAAATCCTATGAGTAATTTGATTGTGTGTTATAAGGCTTTAAGGTTTATTGGACTTGGGAAGTGGGCTAGTGTATGTGGACTTGTCACCTTTGGACTTGTCTTGTTGGGTCCTTTGTGTGTGTTGGCCGATGGCCCAAGGAGGCTCTTGGATCAATCATGTTCAGCCCAAAATTGTAACCACTCTTACCTCCCCTAAGCCTTGTCCAACAAGGTTGTTTGTGTACCAAGGAACTTTCACATGGCAATAGTAGTCTTTTTCCCACTCATTTCATGCGCATAAAAGGATAGAAAAGACTTAGAAAATCCTCCAAAGAGCCATGCATGACCGCCACCTCACTACCTTGCTTGTGCACCATTTGACTTCAACTTCATTGCATGGAAGACACTTGTACTCTTTAGCATCATTTTGGGCTGCATACTCCTCACCATAGGCGCACATGAAGAGGACTTAAATCAGATTTCCTTATGACACAAATCTGTCTTGCTTGTTGACTTGGAGAACCACCTTACACCTTCCATCAAGAGCCTGAAATGTGCAGATTTCTGCATGCTTTTGGCAGTCCATCATGAACCAAATCTGTCCCTTGCCTCCACATGCAACAAAAGAAGGATTTTGGGCAGATTGCATGTGCTTTGTGTGGAGGAGAAATCTGCCAACTCCCTCCACTCCACCATGTGCTTTCATGTGTCGCAGCTACGGAGATATCTCTCCGATCCATCTCACGTGTTACAGCCGGAAGAAGTGGAATTAAAGGAAAATCTGACGTATCAAGTACAACCGTTCCAAATTCTTGAAAGATCCGTCAAGCGACTCCGTTCTAAAGAGATTCCTTTGGTGAAAGTATTGTGGAACAATAGATCGGCAATTGAAGCCACTTGGGAGCGCGAGGACGACATTCAGAAACGCTATCCAGAACTGTTTAGCTCTTAAGTAAGTTTATTTTGCGGACAAAATTCCTATTTGGTGGGGAGAGTGTAACATCCCACATAATTAGTAAAATACATAGGTGTTTAAATGAGATAGATGCATGTGTATGTTTGATGGCTTGCGAATTGTTTGACCTTTATCATTGGATGAGACTAAGGTAAGTATTTAAATTAAATCATAGGAGGGTGCATTTGTAGGCATGTGAAATTTATTAAAATCATATGTGTAATTTGAGTGTGTGTTAGAAGGCTTTAGTGTTTATTGGACTTTGGAAGTGGGCTAGTATGTGTGGACTTGTCACCTTAGGCTTGTCTTGTTGGATCCTTGGAGGTGTTGGCCGATGGCCCAAAGAAGTTCTTGGACTTAACCTATTCAGCCCAATGTTGAACCCACTTTTACCTCCCCTAAGCCTTGTCCAACAAGGCTGTCTTGTGTACCAAGGAACCTTCACATGGCAATCTTTTTACCACTCATTTCATGCGCATAGGATGATAGAAAAGGACTTAGAAAAATCTGCCAACTTTCCCTTCATGACCGCCACCTCACACCTAGCTTGTGCATCATTTGGATTCAACTTCATTGCATGAAAGACACATGTACTCCTTAGCACTATTTTGGGCTGCATTCTTCTTCATTTTAGGCGCACATGGAGGTGTCATGGAGCAGATTTTTATGACACAAAATCTGCATTGAGTGTTGACTTGGAGAACCACCTTACACCTTCCATCATGAGGCTGAAATGTGCAGATTTTTGCATGCTTTTGGCAGTCCATCATGAGCCAAATCTGCCCCTTGCTTCCACATGCATCAAAAGAAGGATTTTGGGGCTGCATCTCCCTCATCACATGCGCACAAAGGCAGCATCAAATCAGATTTTTGGCTGCCACAAAGCTGTCTTGCTTGTTGACTTAGTGAACCCTCTTACATGTGCTCATGATGACACCTCCTTTCCACTCCATCTTGTGCGCATAGCTTGCTTGTTGGTGTTAAAAATTCTGACTTGATAGCACTTATTCAGATCTGAATCCTCTCCCCACTCCTTGCATGTGCATAGTGTATTCTAGAAGCAAACCCTTGCTTGCTCAACCAAGTTTGCAGCCCCATCCTCACAAGTAATCAGATTTGTTATCATTGCAACCTCCCCTCACTTTTTCTTTAAGTATGCGCACAAGGAAGGGCTGGCCTCATGTTACAAGTGCAGCCATCATCTCTCCCTCATCTCCTCACCCTCTAGCCGTGAAAGCATGAGCATTTGGAGCAAGAAACACTAAATCAACTTCATCCTTCTTCCCTCACACCCTTAAAGCCGTGACTACACACCAAGTAAGTGTGAGTTTTCTTTCTCTTTTCCCTCTCACTGTCCAGCCTTGGTACTCACCTTGGGAGCTGTCCAAAGTTGTCCTTCTCACCATTTATGCGCATAGATCATCTCCTATGAAGTGTGGACTTGTTGTTGGTAGAACTAGAAAGGTGTGGTGTGTGAGCAAGAAGTGTGTGCTACAAGAGGTAAGCCTAGAACTTAGACCTCCTTCATGGTGTGTAATCATGTGTGTTCTTGAATGTCTCTTTGAATATGTTTTGGATTCTTGAATGAGTATGGTAAAGGAATAAGGATGGAGCTATTTTATGAGGATTTGTATGCATGAAAGTCTCATGGTTATGCTTAAGATATATGCCACTATTTTTGTATGAATATGCCACTGTTTTGAAGAGAAATATGCCACTGTTTCCCTATGTATGTGCCACTGTTTTGAGGATAAAATGCTCACTGTTTCGGTTTCACAAGGTCACCATTTTGATGCCACTGTTTTATATAAAATGCTCACTGTTTTAGTCCATTATGTGCCACTGTTTCTGCATAAAATGCTCACTGTTTTAGTCCATTATGTGCCACTGTTTCTGCATAAAATGCTCATTGTTTTAGTCCATTATGTGCCACTGTTTCTGCATAAAATGCTCACTGTTTTGATGCCACATATGTCACTGTTTTGCACCAAAAATACTCACTGTTTTAGTACTTAATGAGCCACTGTTTCTGCATAAAATAACCACCATATTGATGTTCAAACACCACTATTTATGCCACTGTTTTAATGTCCAAAAATCATGATTTATGCCACTGTTTTAATCACCATTTATGCCAGTGTCTTAATGTTCAAAAATCCCTCTTTATGCCACTGTTTTGATGTGTAAATACCTCTACCTATGCCACTGTTTCAATGTTCAAATATCACCACTAATGTCACTGTTTTGGATGTTCAAATGTACCATTCATTCCACTGTTTTAATGTTCAAAAACCACTCTCTTTGCCACTGTTTTTGATGTGCAAATATCACCACTAATGTCACTGTTTTAATGATTAAATGTTACCATTCATGCCACAGTTTTGATGCACAAATAACACTACTTATGCCACTGTTTTGAGGTTCAAATGCCATTGACTATGTCACTGTTTTAACATTCAAATGCCACTGTTTCTGCCACTGTCTAATGCCACTGTTCTGCCACTGTTTTGAGGTCCAAGATGTCACTGTTTCTGTTTTAAAACGTTCACTGTTCTGCTGTAAGGTGCTACTGTTTTTCTGCTGTAAAACGTCACTGTTTCTGTCCACTGTTTTTAAGTAAAACGTCACTGTTTCTGCCCACTGTTTTTAAGGAAAAAGTCACTGTTTCTGCTCACTGTTTTAAGAACAAACGTCACTGTTTTCTGCTGTAAAACACTGCTGTATGCTCACTGTTTCTGCTGTAAATCGCCGCTGTAAATGATTGGTTGTAATTGATTTAGGTGCGCTTAAGAAGTGAGATACTTCGCTGCTGTTTGGTATTGTTTAAGACACGCAAGGTAAGTGTCAGGCGATATTACCTAATGTGACTATTGACTACTGGTATAAAATTGTGACATGATGCTCCATATTCCGTAAAAGTATTATGTTCCTTATGATGAAAGGAAACTGCCAAAAATGTGCCGTGATGGCTATATGATTATGAGGTAAAGACGTTATGTGGCAGCATAACGCATATGAAAAGTATATGTGCCGTGATGGCTATATGAAAGGTATATAAGCATGCACCTTACATCATACCGCATTTTTGTACGTTTTGTGTGTGAAAGCATAGCATGGCATGCATGTACCAAGAGCATATAGGTCTTGCTTTTTAGAATAGTTATGTACAGGACCATGTGTTTGAGCAAGCATCATATAGGCATCCCCAAGGTACCGGGGTATGGGACACTTGGCATCAGTCCGCATAGGCCCACAGTTGGAATCCACATGGAGCTCAGGTGCCAAGGTATATTTTGATTCCACTGTGAAGTGCGCGCACGACGGTGCTAAAAGCGCAAAGGAAAGGCGTTATATACGCAATATATGAATATGATGAAAAGGAAAGGCGTTATATGCGCTATATATATATGAATATGATGAAAAGGAAAAAGGAAAAGGAACAAGGATATGTTGAAGTGACTGTTTATGATTTGGTGCCTAGTTAATACTGTTATATTACTGGTTTTGTTGCCACACTACTGGGATTTTTCTCACCCCTTCGGGGCTGCTATTTTCCTAAATGGCAGGAGGACGTAAAAGCATATGAAGATGTGATGTTAGCTGTTGCTTGCTGATGAATGGACTTGTACGGTTGCTGTTTGAAATGATTGGATGACTGTAATGTTTTATATTTTGGTACTCTTGGATGATTGTAGACTTTATCACCTCTATTTGACCTTGAACTTTTATGAACAGCGGCTATTTTGGAAAACGTTTGTGAAAGGAATTTTTGAATGACTTATGTGCTGAAATTTTTACAGTGCACCTTACGGGTGATGATTTTATGAGCAAACGAACTCCGATTTACTATTATTTTATATGCACGCGAAGCCCCAAACGTGCTCTTTCTAAATCACTTGAACTTTTTTTTATCGTCCAAACAGAAGTTATAAGAACTATTGAAACGCCTTACGGATTTGTATACTGCTATGAGATTCTTTGTTAGCTCGTGTGACGTTAACGACTCTAATTCCGCTTAGCAAACGACTCTCTTGGATGCATACAAGGGAGGGCGTTACACTAATTGGTATCAGAGCAGTTTGGTCCATGGATTTGCTTGTGATTGATTGAATTGATTGTTGATTGTGTTTATCTGCTGATTGACTGTCTAAATGTACTATAGTTTAATTGCTTGAGTATATATTAGCTAGTGTAGTTAGATTGTTTAGAACGTTCTGTGATAAGACACGGATGCATAGTTAACTTGTCCGAATTGAACTCAAGTACCTACTTGGGACTGCTGCCATAAATGACTTGCGGTGAGCCTGATCAACTCATCTCAGGATATTGTGAGTGCAGAATCATGGCAGGTGGTCGTAGTTCAACTCGGGGAAGGTCTGGCGATGCGGAAGAGGATCTTATCACTACTATTGGGGGACTGGCAACGTTTATCCAGTATATGAGCCATGAATGGCGCGACCATAGGCAGCAGAATCTGAACCAACCCCCACTGCATGTCAATGGAGAGGAAATTGCCCGTCGGAGGTTGAAAGACTTCCGCAACTTCCAACCACCTACTTTTGAGGGTGAAGACAACCCTGAGGCTGCAGCGAAGTGGCTGCAGATGATCGAGCATATTTTCGAACGCATGGCATGCCCGGAAGCGCAGAAGACCGATTACGCATCGTACCAGCTGATGGGAGAAGCTTTAACTTGGTGGACTGGTGCGAGGGCTCTGCTGAGAGCTCAGGACGTTGAACTGACGTGGGCCGTATTCAGACAAGTATTTTTGGATAAGTATTTTCCTAAAGCAATAAGAAGAATGAAGCACACGGAACTGCTATCACTCAGGCAGGTTCTTCAGGACGACACCTGGTAGGGGTCGAGGCAGAGGTCCGCAGTTGCAGGCGCGACCTGGAAATTTTAAGAGAAGCAATACTGTTGGTCAATCGTCAACTGGACGACAGGGTGCGACTGTTTGTGCTACGTGTGGAAAGAACCACTTTGGAGTTTGTCGCAAGAACAACAATGCATGTTTCAGATGTGGCCAGCAAGGACATTTCGCTTACGAATGCCCCCGGAACGCTAATCCGCAGCCTACGCAAGCACGGGTGTTCGCACTGGATGCGAAAGATGGTAATTCTCAACCTTTCTCTCTCATTTCTCTATTACAAGTTAGAAAAGAGCTCCGCAAGGGAGCAGCAGGGTATCTTTTGTCGATCGAGGCTGAGACCCCGGTTGACACTCAAATTCAAAATGTACCTGTAGTTAGAGTATTCGAGGAGGTATTCCCGGATGAAATACCTCGATTGCCTCCTCATAGGGAAATAGAATTTTCTATCGAACTTGTTCCTGGAGTTGGACCAATCTCCATTGCTCCGTATCGCATGGCGCCTTTGGAACTTCGCGAGTTGAAGAAGCAGATAGAAGTACTTTTGGCAAAGGAATTCATCAGACCGAGTACCTCTCCCTGGGGTGCTCCAGCCATCTTGATTAAGAAGAAGGATGGTAGTCTACGTCTGTGTGTAGATTACCGTCAGCAGAACAAAGTTACGGTGAAGAATAAGTATCCGCTACCGAGGATCGACGATTTGATGGACCAGCTGAGAGGAGCCAGAGTCTTTTCCAAGATAGATTTACGATCGGGATACCATCAGATCCGGGTCAAACCGGAGGATATTCCGAAAATCGCTTTTAGGACTCGTTATGGGCACTACGAATATCAGGTGATCCCATTCGGACTTACAAATGCTCCAGCGGCATTCATGGACTACATGAACCGCATCTTCCGCCCGTTTCTTGACCAGTTCGTCATTGTGTTTATCGACGATATTCTGATTTACTCAGCTAATGAAGAGCTGCATGCGGAACATCTGAGGATTGTCTTGCAAATCTTGAAGGAGAAGCAGTTGTACGCAAAATGGTCGAAGTGCGAGTTTTGGCTTAAGGAGGTCCAGTTTCTGGGCCATGTCATTTCATCAGAAGGTATTGCGGTGGACCCCAGCAAGGTTGAAGCTGTCATGAATTGGGAACGACCCAAGACTGTCACCGAAGTAAGAAGTTTCTTAGGTCTTGCTGGATATTATCGAAGGTTTATCCAGAATTTCTCTTAGATAGTGCAACCTCTTACACGTCTCACTCGGAAGGATAAGCCTTTTGAGTGGACCGAAGCTTGTGAAGAATGTTTCATGGAACTAAAGAGCAGATTAACGAGTGCTCCCGTACTCACGATTCCGGATCCTACCCGAAAGTTCGAAGTATACTGTGATGCGTCGCTGAAAGGACTTGGATGCGTGTTGATGCAGGATCGTATGGCGGTAGCTTATGCATCTCGACAACTAAAGCCTCACGAAGAAAATTACCCTACGCACGATTTGGAGTTAGCAGCTATAGTGTTCGCACTTAAAATCTGGAGGCACCACTTGTATGGTTCGCAGTTTGACGTGTTCAGCGATCATAAGAGTTTGAAGTATTTGTTCGACCAGAAGGAGCTGAATATGCGGCAACGACGGTGGATGGAATTTCTGAAGGACTATGATTTTGAACTTAAATACCACCCAGGAAAGGCAAACGTGGTAGCTGACGCCTTGAGTAGGAAGACACTGCATACTGCAACTCTGATGATGGAAGAATTGAAATTGTTTGAGGCCTTTCGAGATTTGAACTTATCTGTAGACGAGAGAGGGCATAGCATAAGGTTGGGAAATATAAAGGTGGAGAATGAACTGATCAGTAGAATTAAGGAAGCCCAGAAAGATGAAGAGTTAGTCCGCGAATTGGTTGGCAACCAAGAGGTAGTAAAGGATGAGAATGATACTTGGAGATTCCAAGGTCGGTTAGTTGTGCCGAACGAAGAGTTGAAGCAAGAAATTTTGCAGGAAGCCCTTAAGGGTAAATATGCAGTTCATCCTGGATCCACAAAAATGTACCATGATTTGAAGACCTCGTTTTGGTGGCCGGGTATGAGGCGTGATATTGCGGAGTATGTATCTCGATGCCTAACTTGTCAGAAGGTGAAGTACGAACATCAGAAACCGTCAGGACTTCTTCAACCTTTGGAGATTCCCGAATGGAAGTGGGACAGTATTGCGATGGATTTTGTAGTTGGACTTCCTCGGACGCGAGAAGGATATGATGCTATCTGGGTGATTGTTGATCGATTAACGAAGTCGGCTCATTTCTTACGTGTAAGAACCACGTATAATACAGAGAGTCTTGCTAGAATTTATCTGCAGGAGATTGTGAAGCTGCACGGAGTTCCTACTAGTATTGTCAGTGATCGTGATCCCAAGTTTACATCAAAGTTCTGGGAATCTTTCCAAAGAGCATTAGGGACCCATTTGAGATTGAGTACTGCTTATCATCCACAGACCGATGGACAGACGGAACACACAATTCAAGCATTAGAGGACATGTTGCGAGCATGTGTTTTGGAGTGAGGAGGCAGCTGGGATAATTATCTCTCCTTGATTGAATTTGCTTACAACAACAGTCACCACTCCAGTACTCAGATGGCACCGTACGAAGCTTTGTATGGGAGAAAATGCAGATCCCCTTTGTGCTGGACTGAAGTGGGTGAGCGAAGTATGTTAGGAACCGATCTAATTCAAGAAACATCCGAACAAGTAAAGAAGATTCGAGAAAATATGCAGCGGGCTCAGGCCAGACAAAAGAGTCATTACGACAAACGTCATAAGCCTCTATCTTTCGAAGTCGGAGACCATGTATTCTTGAGAATCACACCTATATCGGGACTCGGAAGGAGAATGGGAGTAAAGAAGTTAAGTCCACGGTACTTAGGACCATATCTGATAATGGACCGGATTGGAGAGTCTGCATACCGGTTGGCTTTACCACCCAATCTGTCAGGAATTCACAATGTATTTCATGTGTCGCAGCTACGGAGATATCTCTCCGATCCATCTCACGTGTTACAGCCGGAAGAAGTGGAATTAAAGGAAAATCTGACGTATCAAGTACAACCGTTCCAAATTCTTGAAAGATCCGTCAAGCGACTCCGTTCTAAAGAGATTCCTTTGGTGAAAGTATTGTGGAACAATAGATCGGCAGTTGAAGCCACTTGGGAGCGCGAGGACGACATTCAGAAACGCTATCCAGAACTGTTTAGCTCTTAAGTAAGTTTATTTTGCGGACAAAAATTCCTATTTGGTGGGGAGAGTGTAACATCCCACATAATTAGTAAAATACATAGGTGTTTAAATGAGATAGATGCATGTGTATGTTTGATGGCTTGCGAATTGTTTGACCTTTATCATTGGATGAGACTAAGGTAAGTATTTAAATTAAATCATAGGAGGGTGCATTTGTAGGCATGTGAAATTTATTAAAATCATATGTGTAATTTGAGTGTGTGTTAGAAGGCTTTAGTGTTTATTGGACTTTGGAAGTGGGCTAGTATGTGTGGACTTGTCACCTTAGGCTTGTCTTGTTGGATCCTTGGAGGTGTTGGCCGATGGCCCAAAGAAGTTCTTGGACCTAACCTATTCAGCCCAATGTTGAACCCACTTTTACCTCCCCTAAGCCTTGTCCAACAAGGCTGTCTTGTGTACCAAGGAACCTTCACATGGCAATCTTTTTACCACTCATTTCATGCGCATAGGATGATAGAAAAGGACTTAGAAAAATCTGCCAACTTTCCCTTCATGACCGCCACCTCACACCTAGCTTGTGCATCATTTGGATTCAACTTCATTGCATGAAAGACACATGTACTCCTTAGCACTATTTTGGGCTGCATTCTTCTTCATTTTAGGCGCACATGGAGGTGTCATGGAGCAGATTTTTATGACACAAAATCTGCATTGAGTGTTGACTTGGAGAACCACCTTACACCTTCCATCATGAGGCTGAAATGTGCAGATTTTTGCATGCTTTTGGCAGTCCATCATGAGCCAAATCTGCCCCTTGCTTCCACATGCATCAAAAGAAGGATTTTGGGGCTGCATCTCCCTCATCACATGCGCACAAAGGCAGCATCAAATCAGATTTTTGGCTGCCACAAAGCTGTCTTGCTTGTTGACTTAGTGAACCCTCTTACATGTGCTCATGATGACACCTCCTTTCCACTCCATCTTGTGCGCATAGCTTGCTTGTTGGTGTTAAAAATTCTGACTTGATAGCACTTATTCAGATCTGAATCCTCTCCCCACTCCTTGCATGTGCATAGTGTATTCTAGAAGCAAACCCTTGCTTGCTCAACCAAGTTTGCAGCCCCATCCTCACAAGTAATCAGATTTGTTATCATTGCAACCTCCCCTCACTTTTTCTTTAAGTATGCGCACAAGGAAGGGCTGGCCTCATGTTACAAGTGCAGCCATCATCTCTCCCTCATCTCCTCACCCTCTAGCCGTGAAAGCATGAGCATTTGGAGCAAGAAACACTAAATCAACTTCATCCTTCTTCCCTCACACCCTTAAAGCCGTGACTACACACCAAGTAAGTGTGAGTTTTCTTTCTCTTTTCCCCCTCACTGTCCAGCCTTGGTACTCACCTTGGGAGCTGTCCAAAGTTGTCCTTCTCACCATTTATGCGCATAGATCATCTCCTAGGAAGTGTGGACTTGTTGTTGGTAGAACTAGAAAGGTGTGGTGTGTGAGCAAGAAGTGTGTGCTACAAGAGGTAAGCCTAGAACTTAGACCTCCTTCATGGTGTGTAATCATGTTTTGGATTCTTGAATGAGTATGGTAAAGGAATAAGGATGGAGCTATTTTATGAGGATTTGTATGCATGAAAGTCTCATGGTTATGCTTAAGATATATGCCACTGTTTTTGTATGAATATGCCACTGTTTTGAAGAGAAATATGCCACTGTTTCCCTATGAATGTGCCACTGTTTTGAGGATAAAATGCTCACTGTTTCGGTTTCACAAGGTCACCATTTTGATGCCACTGTTTTGTATAAAATGCTCACTGTTTTAGTCCATTATGTGCCACTGTTTCTGCATAAAATGCTCACTGTTTTAGTCCATTATGTGCCACTGTTTCTGCATAAAATGCTCACTGTTTTAGTCCATTATGTGCCACTGTTTCTGCATAAAATGCTCACTGTTTTGATGCCACATATGTCACTGTTTTGCACCAAAAATACTCACTGTTTTAGTACTTAATGAGCCACTGTTTCTGCATAAAATAACCACCATATTGATGTTCAAACACCACTATTTATGCCACTGTTTTAATGTCCAAAAATCATGATTTATGCCACTGTTTTAATCACCATTTATGCTACTGTCTTAATGTTCAAAAATCCCTCTTTATGCCACTGTTTTGATGTGTAAATACCTCTACCTATGCCACTGTTTCAATGTTCAAATATCACCACTAATGTCACTGTTTTGGATGTTCAAATGTACCATTCATGCCACTGTTTTAATGTTCAAAAACCACTCTCTTTGCCACTGTTTTTGATGTGCAAATATCACCACTAATGTCACTGTTTTAATGATTAAATGTTACCATTCATGCCACTGTTTTGATGCACAAATAACACTACTTATGCCACTGTTTTGAGGTTCAAATGCCATTGACTATGTCACTGTTTTAACATTCAAATGCCACTGTTTCTGCCACTGTCTAATGCCACTGTTCTGCCACTGTTTTGAGGTCCAAGATGTCACTGTTTCTATTTTAAAACGTTCACTGTTCTGCTGTAAGGTGCTACTGTTTTTCTGCTGTAAAACGTCACTGTTTCTATCCATTGTTTTTAAGTAAAACGTCACTGTTTCTGCCCACTGTTTTTAAGGAAAAAGTCACTGTTTCTGCTCACTGTTTTAAGAACAAACGTCATTGTTTTCTGCTGTAAAACACTGCTGTATGCTCACTGTTTCTGCTGTAAATTGCCGCTGTAAATGATTGGTTGTAATTGATTTAGGTGCGCTTAAGAAGTGTGATACTTCGCTGCTGTTTGGTATTGTTTAAGACACGCAAGGTAAGTGTCAGGCGATATTACCTAATGTGACTATTGACTACTGGTATAAAATTGTGACATGATGCTCCATATTCCGTAAAAGTATTATGTTCCTTATGATGAAAGGAAACTGCCAAAAATGTGCCGTGATGGCTATATGTATAACACCTCAAATATTTAAATGTGTATTTTAATGTTAGTTTGTGAAATGAAAGTGGATGGATTAGTGAAAATCCAAGTATTATGGCCAAAAGGGGCAAAAAGGGCAAAACGGTAATTTGCCAACCGTGTGTTAAGAGGCTTAAATATTGAGTTAGAGATTTCAAATGACAAAAGTAAGGTTGGAAATGGAATCAGGGCGAAAAATTGAGTAAATAGGCAAATTTGAGAAAAATCGATGAATAGTGATTTTTAAGTGTTAAAATACTGAGTTGTGAGTGTACCGATAGGTGTGAAATTTTTATCATTATTTTGGAGAAAGAAAAATATGTCATGGACCGGAAAAATATGTAGATTAAGGATTTGTGATCGGAAATTTTATTGGAGTTAAAGTTAGATCGCGTGTGGGACCCGTGTGACCGAAGTCACTTGGCCCCACCTCCTTTTCTTTCCTTCCTTCCTTCTTTTTCTTCTTCATCCTCGCGCAGCTCCTGCCAAAAGAGAGAAAGAACCCCATTTCTTCACTTTTCTTCCATTTCTTCATTTCTCCACCGAATCGCTTGATTTTGGTGTTGAAATCTATCGTAAACAACCTTCCAAAGCCATTGGTAGCATCTAGAAGCCTTGAATCCACCTCTTTGGCCACGTTTTTGGCAAACTCAGAATCGACCCATTAGTGTTCTTGGAGATTTCTTGGAGTTTTGAGCTTCAAATGGTTTAGTGAAGCCTTGGTGGTGATCATACTACCCATTGTAAGTATATTTGTGGTCTCTTTTTAGTTGATTCCATAGATCTATGAATATGTGTTCAAAGCTTTGATTTTAGATGTGTGATGATAGAGAGCCCAAATGGAAAAATGCTATTAGATGAAAAGGCCTTAGAATCATGTTTGCAAGCTAGAAATGCTATGTTAATTTTTGGTGAAAAATATGGATTTGTAACTTAGGCAAAATTTGAGGAATTTTGATGAAAAATGAGTTTTGAGTAAATTGGGATTTGATGATTGTTGTAGGGTGCCTCACACGGTTGGAATTGTGGAAAGTTGATTGGAGCATACGTTTGGAACGGTATTGCTAAAGATTAAGGTAAACTCTTGGAACTTGGGTTTAATCCCTAGTGAGCTCCACCACACCTAGAGGAAGGTTGTGGTTGGACGATGTAGTTATGACATGATGTGTTTGTATGCTTGTATGCATATTGCTTGTATTGTGTGAAAATTGTGTGTGGTCGCTGATCAGTTGACAAGTGGAGTTTGGTCATCCGCTGGATTCATCCTTGTGAGAATGCCAGTCGGGTATTGCCGTGGAGTCGACTCTGGGAGCGGCGCCAGGATGATCCAAACGTGGGACGTCCGCCGGATAGGGCTCATGAGGAGTTCCGGTTGGGTATTGCCATGGAGTCTTCTCAACCATGGGAGAGGCGCCAGGACTGTCCAGGGAGTTATATGATGGAGTCCTTGAACACGAATCCATGAGTGGATGTTCTTGGGTGTCTCCAGGAGGATGGTGATATTGTTTTACTTGCATGCCATATTATGTCATTTTGATACATTTTAGTGAGCCATGGAGTGGAGAGAGCCTCTAGCTCCATTGGTTTACTGAGATATATCCGTATATCTCACCCCGTGTTTGGGGGACCACATTTCAGGTCACTATGAGCCGGGAGGAGCTTCGGGCAAGAAGCCCGTATAGTGGACGTTGGATGGCATGCGGTGCATATGGATTGCATGGCTTTTTGGAGGAGTTTATGGAGTGCACATAGCATACCATTAGTATTTTGAGACTTAGGTCATGAACATATTGCATGATGTCATTTTCCATGCTTTTGTTAGTGTTCATGGTCATATGCTAAGTCTTGTTTATGTTTTATTATTCATGGCTTGGATAACTGTATATTTTGAGTGAGCATGGGACTTGTCCATTGCCACATTCATAGCCTTGAAGTCTTGATGTGTAATGATGTAAAAATGGTCCATATGTACATGTAAATGGCCATTATTTGAGAATGATGTAATTGATGTTAAACTTAAGGAAAATGCATGATGGAAGGGCCTAGAGCCAACATTAGGACATGATTATGTGTTATGTGGAGTACCAAGGGGTTAGGGATGGATTACACACCCTTTTTGGGGCTCAAAACAGCTGTAATCTGTCATTTTGCTGCATAGTAATCGATTACCCAAGCATGGTAATCGATTACCATGCAACAGGGGACGAAAATTGGCTACTGTCTTCACTGGTAATCGATTACTGAGGCTTGGTAATCGATTACCATGTGAGGTAATCGATTACCCAAGGTTGGTAATCGATTACCAGAACAGAGGAGGTCAAAATTTGGCTACTGCCTCATTTTTGACAGGTGGTAATCGATTACCACCCACTGGTAATCGATTACCACAGTGCAATTTTTGAAAATTCAGGTTTTTCTTGACTTAAAGAAAGGGGCTTAACTTGATGGGTAGAACTCCAAATGATATGTGGTTTGAAACCACGCGTAGACAACGTAAAGGACTACAACTTGGTAAAAGATGAGAGTAAGATGGTGAGTTTAAATGAAATGAATAAAAAGAATGATCTATGATGTTAGAAAGTGTATGATTCCGCAAATGGCATTTACAATTATAGTAAGGTTTTAATTGATTACGGAAAATGTATTTATGAAAAAGAAAAGGAATATGTTAAAAGAAAAATTTGCCCGTAATTTAATTAACCTAATCACTGTGATTGTAACTGCGCTTAATATCATAATCAATGTTAACAATACCGGTGTACAACGGGCTGTTACATTTTATGGTATCAGAGCAGTTTTGTTTAGGGAACTCTGATTGTTTGTGTATGTTGTATCTTGTGTGCCATAGCTATCTGTGAACTATTTATGATTAATGTATATGTGATTCCTCAGTGTGGGTCTGATCAGCTCATTCCTTTGTGTTACATGTACAGATATCATGAGTAGGGCACGAGGTCGCCGTGGGGCACGGGGTGCAGGTCATTTGCCACCGGATCCGATCACTGCAGCACTGAATGCTCTGCAGGCGGAAACGGCTGCAAACAGAAATATGACTGAGAACCTGATGAAAGCAAATCAGGATATGATGCAGGCCTTTATGGCTGAGTTGAGGGCGGATAGAGGTCGTCCTAGGAGGGAAGATACACCTCCGCATACGGCTACGGTGACTCCTACACCGACGCCATCTGTTACTCCTCAACAGGGGGAGAGTGGGGCTAGTCACCACACTGGTGAGGCTAGTCATCATACTACTACGGATCCTAGTTATGTTCCTGATCCGTCATCTGTTGCCCAATCTACTGGGGCTGCTGGGCAAGCTATTGATAATGCTGACGATGAGCGTAGGCTCATATCTTTTAGGAAACATAAGCCACCCGCATTTTTGGGGTCAAGGGACCCAAAGGAGGTCACTGCTTGGTTGAGGGGCATGGACAAGATTTTTCAGGTTATGAGATGCCAAGATCCGCAGAAGTTATTGTATTCTGTTTATATGCTGGAGGGTGATGCCCAAGAGTGGTGGGACAATGTGTCTCGCCCATTTATTATTCAGGGTGAGGTCCTTACTTGGACTATGTTTGAAGGATTATTCCATGAAGAATATTTTCCCCGCGATGTTCGGGAGGCTAAGCAAGGTGAATTCGATAATCTGGTACAGGGAGTGATGACTGTTGATGCCTATGTGGCGAGGTTTAATGAGCTTGTGAAGTTTGCTAATTATGGAGGTACTCTACCTACTCCGGAATTCCTGTCAGCTAAATTTCAAAGAGGGCTGAGTGAGAAGATTGCGAAGAGAATGTCAAATACCGCAGTGAGAAACTTTGCTGATTTGGTGACCCAGTGCAAAAGGGTCGAGACTGTTTATGGGAGGTATCCAAAATCCGATTCTACAAAAGAGCAAGATGTTAAGAGGACACCTGGTCCTTCTGGTAATACCAACAGAGGAGGTTTTAATAATAGAGGTAGGGGGTTGCATGTGAGGCAGCCTCCTGGTCAGTTCAAGAGGGGTGGAAATAATGGTGGTGGTGGTGCTTCGAACAGATATTTTACCCCACAATGTGGGAAGTGTGGGAAATACCACAGAGGTGTATGTGGTGCTGGTACGTCGAATTGTTTTAGATGTGGTCAGAGTGGCCACTTTGCTAGAAATTGTACATCTTCTTCGGGGCAGGCTGCGAATCTGCAGGCTTTGCCGCCAGCTACTACTACTACTGCTGCTCCTATTGCTGTTGTTCCTACTGTGGGACGAGTTTATACTACTAATGCGCAGCGTACTGAAAAGGCTCCGAATTTGGTTAAAGGTATAATTTTTCTATCTAATGTTGATTTATCTGTGTTGTTTGATTCGGGAGCTACACATTCTTTTGTGGCGGACTATGTGGCTAAGGCGCTGGACTTAAAGGTAACACGGATGGTTCCTCCGATGCGTATTACTACTGCTACAGGCGAGGTTAGTGAGTCGTCCTGGATTTGTGAAGATGTAAAGTTCACTTATTTAGGCAGGGGTTATACCATTGATTTAATTATCTTACCCCTGGCCTCTGTCAATTTAATTTTGGGGATGGATTGGTTGTCTCGGAACTGCGCAATGATTGATTGCTGCGGGAAGAGGTTGTTGTTATCTCACGAGAGGCCGTCTGTTTGTCCGTCTCTGTATTTGTCTGTAAGTCAAACTGTGAAAGCCTTGAAGGCTGGAGATTTGGGTTATGTTTTGTTGGGCGGATTGGTGGGTGATAAAAAGGAGGAGATTTCTACTATTCCAGTTGTTAATGAGTTTGAAGATGTATTTCCGGATGAGATACCGGAATTCCCACCTGAGAGAGAGATTGAATTCTCGATTGATTTATTGCCTGGTGTGGGGCCGATCTCCTTGGCTCCATATCGGATGTCGCCACTTGAGTTGGCTGAATTGAAGAAACATATTGAAGAACTATCTGCGAAGAATTTTATTAGGCCGAGTGTGTCTCCGTGGGGAGCACCGGTGATATTTGTGAAGAAAAAGGATGGTAGCATGAGATTGTGCACTGACTACCGACAGCTGAATAAAGTAACTATTAAGAACCGGTACCCATTGCCGCGTATTGATGATTTATTAGATCAGTTGAGGGATGCCTGTGTCTTTTCGAAGATTGATCTCCGGTCCGGATATCACCAGATTCGGATTAAACCGGAGGATGTACCCAAAACAGCTTTCCGATCCAGATATGGACATTTTGAGTATCAAGTTATTCCTTTCGGGCTTACTAATGCCCCGGCGGTGTTCATGGACTATATGAACCGCATTTTTAAACCGTATTTGGACCAGTTTGTAATTGTGTTTATTGATGACATTCTGATCTATTCTAAGAGTAAGGAGGAGCACGTGGACCATTTGAGGACTGTGTTGCAGGTGTTGAAGGATAAAAAGTTATATGCTAAACCGTCTAAGTGTGAATTCTGGTTGTCTGAGGTGCAATTTTTGGGTCATGTTATTTCTGCAAGCGGTGTTGCAGTGGATCCAAGCAAGATTGAAGCGGTGAGTGACTGGGAAAGACCTAAGACTGTGACTGAGATTAGAAGTTTTCTGGGGCTTGCTGGCTATTATCGCCGGTTTATACAGGGGTTTTCTGCAATGGTTCTACCGTTGACCCGATTGACACGAAAGGATACTCCTTTTGTGTGGACCCAGGAATGTGAGGACTGTTTTCTGCTACTGAAAGAGAAATTGACCACTGCTCCGGTGTTGACTTTACCTGATCCGGAGGGTGAATTTGTATTATATTGTGATGCTTCTAAGAAAGGTTTAGGGAGCGTGCTGATGCAGGGAGGAAAAGTGATTGCATATGCGTCTAGGCAGTTGAGGCCGCATGAAGAAAATTATCCGACGCATGACTTAGAATTGGCTGCTATTGTGTTTGCCTTGAAAATTTGGAGGCATTTTCTGTATGGGATGAAATTTGCTGTGTTCAGCGACCATAAAAGCTTGAAATATTTATTTGATCAGAAGGAGCTGAATATGAGGCAGCGTAGATGGGTTGAGTTTTTAAAAGATTATGACTTTGAGCTGAAATACCACCCGGGAAAGGCCAATGTTGTGGCAGATGCATTGAGTAGGAAGTCTGTTAACTTATCTCATATGATGATGTGGGACAATGAAGTGATTGAGCAATTCCGTGACATGAAAATAACGGATTTCTTTGCAGGAAGGATGTGTGATATGGAGTTGACTCGGATTGAGAACGAGCTGCACGAAAAGATTAAAGAGACTCAGATTCGCAATGAGAGTATAAAGTATTTGAAAGGCCAGAGTGGCATATCTGTGAATGAGCAGGGATTATTATTATATCAGGGCAGGATTGTTGTGCCCAAGGAACTTGCAGAGGAAGTTATGACTGAGGCCCATAAGGGCCAATATTCTATCCACCCAGGTGCCACAAAGATGTACCAAGATTTGAAAGTTAAGTTCTGGTGGCCTGGTATGAAAAGGGATGTCGCCGAGTACGTGTCTAAGTGCTTGGTGTGTCAGAAAGTGAAAATAGAGCATCAGAAACCTGCTGGATTACTTCAGCCGCTGGATATACCTGAATGGAAATGGGAGAGTATTTCAATGGATTTTGTCGTTGGACTACCGAGAACTCAAGCTGGTTATGATTCAATTTGGGTTATTGTGGACCGACTTACGAAGTCTGCACATTTTCTACCAGTACGAGTGGACTACACTACAGAGAAGTTGGCTACATTGTATGTGAAGGAGATTGTTAGACTCCATGGGATACCGATTAGCATTGTGAGTGATCGGGACCCTAAGTTTACTTCACGATTTTGGGGAGCTTTGCAGGAGGCTTTTGGCACTCAGCTCCGACTGAGCACTGCTTATCACCCGCAGACTGATGGTCAGACTGAGAGGACCATACAGACACTTGAGGATATGCTGAGAGCATGCACACTGGAACAGGGTAATGCCTGGGATAGGTACTTGCCACTGGTGGAGTTTTCTTATAATAACAGTTTTCATTCCAGTCTGGGTATGGCACCATATGAGGTTTTGTATGGCAGGAGGTGTCGTACGCCCACTTGTTGGACTGAGGTAGGCGATAAGGAAAGATTTGGTCCGGATTTTGTGCAAGAAACGACAGTGCAGATTGAAATGATTAGAGAAAAATTGAAACAGGCACAGAATCGGCAGAAGAGCTACTATGACAATAAGCATAGACCGCTGGAATTTGAGGAAGGTGACCATGTATTTGTACGTTTGTCGCCGGTCACAGGTGTTGGCCGTGCGTTGGGTGTGAGGAAGCTGAGTCCACGATTCATTGGGCCATATCAGATTATGAAAAGAGTAGGATTGGTGGCCTATCAGCTTGCCTTACCCCCGCAGTTATCTAATCTACATGATGTGTTTCATGTGTCGCAGTTGCGACGTTATGTTCCGGATGAGTCACATATTGTGATGCCGGATGATATTGAAATCAGGGAGAACTTGAAGACTCCCATCGGTCCTATTGCAGTACTGGACCGCAGTGAAAAGAGACTAAGAAGTAAAGTGATTCCCATGCTGAAGATTCAGTGGGAAGGCCGCACACCTGAGGAGGCTACTTGGGAGCGGGAGGACGAGATTCTCCGGCTGTATCCTGAGTTAGTGAGCAGGTATGATTTAATTTTGCGGACAAAATTTCAAAAAGGTGGGGTGAATATAACACCTCAAATATTTAAATGTGTATTTTAATGTTAGTTTGTGAAATGAAAGTGGATGGATTAGTGAAAATCCAAGTATTATGGCCAAAAGGGGCAAAAAGGGCAAAACGGTAATTTGCCAACCGTGTGTTAAGAGGCTTAAATATTGAGTTAGAGATTTCAAATGACAAAAGTAAGGTTGGAAATGGAATCAGGGCGAAAAATTGAGTAAATAGGCAAATTTGAGAAAAATCGATGAATAGTGATTTTTAAGTGTTAAAATACTGAGTTGTGAGTGTACCGATAGGTGTGAAATTTTTATCATTATTTTGGAGAAAGAAAAATATGTCATGGACCGGAAAAATATGTAGATTAAGGATTTGTGATCGGAAATTTTATTGGAGTTAAAGTTAGATCGCGTGTGGGACCCGTGTGACCGAAGTCACTTGGCCCCACCTCCTTTTCTTTCCTTCCTTCCTTCTTTTTCTTCTTCATCCTCGCGCAGCTCCTGCCAAAAGAGAGAAAGAACCCCATTTCTTCACTTTTCTTCCATTTCTTCATTTCTCCACCGAATCGCTTGATTTTGGTGTTGAAATCTATCGTAAACAACCTTCCAAAGCCATTGGTAGCATCTAGAAGCCTTGAATCCACCTCTTTGGCCACGTTTTTGGCAAACTCAGAATCGACCCATTAGTGTTCTTGGAGATTTCTTGGAGTTTTGAGCTTCAAATGGTTTAGTGAAGCCTTGGTGGTGATCATACTACCCATTGTAAGTATATTTGTGGTCTCTTTTTAGTTGATTCCATAGATCTATGAATATGTGTTCAAAGCTTTGATTTTAGATGTGTGATGATAGAGAGCCCAAATGGAAAAATGCTATTAGATGAAAAGGCCTTAGAATCATGTTTGCAAGCTAGAAATGCTATGTTAATTTTTGGTGAAAAATATGGATTTGTAACTTAGGCAAAATTTGAGGAATTTTGATGAAAAATGAGTTTTGAGTAAATTGGGATTTGATGATTGTTGTAGGGTGCCTCACACGGTTGGAATTGTGGAAAGTTGATTGGAGCATACGTTTGGAACGGTATTGCTAAAGATTAAGGTAAACTCTTGGAACTTGGGTTTAATCCCTAGTGAGCTCCACCACACCTAGAGGAAGGTTGTGGTTGGACGATGTAGTTATGACATGATGTGTTTGTATGCTTGTATGCATATTGCTTGTATTGTGTGAAAATTGTGTGTGGTCGCTGATCAGTTGACAAGTGGAGTTTGGTCATCCGCTGGATTCATCCTTGTGAGAATGCCAGTCGGGTATTGCCGTGGAGTCGACTCTGGGAGCGGCGCCAGGATGATCCAAACGTGGGACGTCCGCCGGATAGGGCTCATGAGGAGTTCCGGTTGGGTATTGCCATGGAGTCTTCTCAACCATGGGAGAGGCGCCAGGACTGTCCAGGGAGTTATATGATGGAGTCCTTGAACACGAATCCATGAGTGGATGTTCTTGGGTGTCTCCAGGAGGATGGTGATATTGTTTTACTTGCATGCCATATTATGTCATTTTGATACATTTTAGTGAGCCATGGAGTGGAGAGAGCCTCTAGCTCCATTGGTTTACTGAGATATATCCGTATATCTCACCCCGTGTTTGGGGGACCACATTTCAGGTCACTATGAGCCGGGAGGAGCTTCGGGCAAGAAGCCCGTATAGTGGACGTTGGATGGCATGCGGTGCATATGGATTGCATGGCTTTTTGGAGGAGTTTATGGAGTGCACATAGCATACCATTAGTAGTTTGAGACTTAGGTCATGAACATATTGCATGATGTCATTTTCCATGCTTTTGTTAGTGTTCATGGTCATATGCTAAGTCTTGTTTATGTTTTATTATTCATGGCTTGGATAACTGTATATTTTGAGTGAGCATGGGACTTGTCCATTGCCACATTCATAGCCTTGAAGTCTTGATGTGTAATGATGTAAAAATGGTCCATATGTACATGTAAATGGCCATTATTTGAGAATGATGTAATTGATGTTAAACTTAAGGAAAATGCATGATGGAAGGGCCTAGAGCCAACATTAGGACATGATTATGTGTTATGTGGAGTACCAAGGGGTTAGGGATGGATTACACACCCTTTTTGGGGCTCAAAACAGCTGTAATCTGTCATTTTGCTGCATAGTAATCGATTACCCAAGCATGGTAATCGATTACCATGCAACAGGGGACGAAAATTGGCTACTGTCTTCACTGGTAATCGATTACTGAGGCTTGGTAATCGATTACCATGTGAGGTAATCGATTACCCAAGGTTGGTAATCGATTACCAGAACAGAGGAGGTCAAAATTTGGCTACTGCCCCATTTTTGACAGGTGGTAATCGATTACCACTCACTGGTAATCGATTACCACAGTGCAATTTTTGAAAATTCAGGTTTTTCTTGACTTAAAGAAAGGGGCTTAACTTGATGGGTAGAACTCCAAATGATATGTGGTTTGAAACCACGCGTAGACAACGTAAAGGACTACAACTTGGTAAAAGATGAGAGTAAGATGGTGAGTTTAAATGAAATGAATAAAAAGAATGATCTATGATGTTAGAAAGTGTATGATTCCGCAAATGGCATTTACAATTATAGTAAGGTTTTAATTGATTATGGAAAAGGTATTTATGAAAAAGAAAAGGAATATGTTAAAAGAAAAATTTGCCCGTAATTTAATTAACCTAATCACTGTGATTGTAACTGCGCTTAATATCATAATCAATGTTAACAATACCGGTGTACAACGGGCTGTTACAATATGATTATGAGGTAAAGACGTTATGTGGCAGCATAACGCATATGAAAAGTATATGTGCCGTGATGGCTATATGAAAGGTATATAAGCATGCACCTTACATCATACCGCATTTTTGTACGTTTTGTGTGTGAAAGCATAGCATGGCATGCATGTACCAAGAGCATATAGGTCTTGCTTTTTAGAATAGTTATGTACAGGACCATGTGTTTGAGCAAGCATCATATAGGCATCCCCAAGGTACCGGGGTATGGGACACTTGGCATCAGTCCGCATAGGCCCACAGTTGGAATCCACATGGAGCTCAGGTGCCAAGGTATATTTTGATTCCACTGTGAAGTGCGCGCACGACGGTGCTAAAAGCGCAAAGGAAAGGCGTTATATACGCAATATATGAATATGATGAAAAGGAAAGGCGTTATATACGCTATATATATATGAATATGATGAAAAGGAAAAAGGAAAAGGAACAAGGATATGTTGAAGTGACTGTTTATGATTTGGTGCCTAGTTAATACTGTTATATTACTGGTTTTGTTGCCACACTACTGGGATTTTTCTCACCCCTTCGGGGCTGCTATTTTCCTAAATGGCAGGAGGACGTAAAAGCATATGAAGATGTGATGTTAGCTGTTGCTTGCTGATGAATGGACTTGTACTGTTGCTGTTTGAAATGATTGGATGACTGTAATGTTTTATATTTTGGTACTCTTGGATGATTGTAGACTTTATCACCTCTATTTGACCTTGAACTTTTATGAACAGCGGCTATTTTGGAAAACGTTTGTGAAAGGAATTTTTGAATGACTTATGTGCTGAAATTTTTACAGTGCACCTTACGGGTGATGATTTTATGAGCAAACGAACTCCGATTTACTATTATTTTATATGCACGCGAAGCCCCAAACGTGCTCTTTCTAAATCACTTGAAATATTTTTTATCGTCCAAACAGAAGTTATAAGAACTATTGAAACGCCTTACGGATTTGTATACTGCTATGAGATTCTTTGTTAGCTCATGTGACGTTAACGACTCTAATTCCGCTTAGCAAACGACTCTCTTGGATGCATACAAGGGAGGGCGTTACATTGAATGTCTCCTTGATTCTGTCTTGCATTGGATTCTTGATGGAACATGGTGAAAGTATAAGGATGGAGCTATTTTATGATGATTTGTATGCATAAGTTATGGAATGAAAGTCTCATGGTTATGCTTAAGTTAATGCCACTGTTTTTGTATGAATATGCCACTGTTTTGAGGATATATATATGCCACTGTTTCTCTATGAATGTGTCACTGTTTGAGGATAAGAATGTCACTGTTTCGGTTTGACATGAGCACCATTTTGATGCCACTGTTTTGTACAAAAGTGCCACTGTTTTGAGGATAAAATGCTCACTGTTTTAATGCCTCACATGCCACTGTTTCTGCACAAAAATACTCACTGTTTTAGTATTTAATGAGCCACTGTTTCTGCATAATATGATCACCATCTTGATGTCCAAACACCACTCTTTATACCACTGTTTTGGATGTCCGAAAATCACCAATTATGCCACTGTTTCAATGTTCAAAAATCATCACTTGTGTCACTGTTTTGATAATCAAATGCTACCATTCATGCCACTGTTTTGATGTGCAAATATCACCACTAATGTCACTGTTTTGGATGTTCAAATGTACCATTCATGCCACTGTTTTGATGTTCACAAATCACTACTAATGCCACTGTTTTTGATGTGCAAATATCACCACTAATGTCACTGTTTTAATGATCAAATGTTACCATTCATGCCACTGTTTTGATGTGCAAATAACACTACTTATGCCACTGTTTTGATGTTCAAATGCCACTGTTTATGTCACTGTTTTAACGTTCAAATGCCACTGTTTATGTCACTGTTTTAACGTTCAAATGCCACTGTTTCTGCCACTGTCTAATGCCACTGTTCTGCCACTGTTTTGAGGTCCAAGATGCCACTGTTTCTGTTTTAAAATGGTCACTGTTTCTGCTGTAAGGTGCCACCGTTTTCCTGCTGTAAAACGTCACTGTTTCTGTCCACTGTTTTTAAGGAAAACGTCACTGTTTCTGCCCACTGTTTTTAAGGAAAATATCACTGTTTTCTGCTCACTGTTTTAAAGAACAACTCACTGTTTTCTGCTCACTGTTTTAAGAACAAAACGTCACTGTTTGCTGTTGAAAAATGCTGCTGTATGCTCACTGTTTTCTGCTGTAAAACACTGCTGTATGCTCACTGTTTTCTACTGTAAAATGCTGCTGTATGCTCACTGTTTCTGCTGTAAATCGCCACTGTAAATGATTGGTTGTAATTGATTTAGGTGCGCTTAAGAAGTGAGATACTTCGCTGCTGTTTGGTATTATTTAAGGCACGCAAGGTAAGTGTCAGGCGATATTACCTAATGTGACTATTGACTACTGGTATAAAGTTGTGACATGATGCTCCATATTCCGTAAAAGTATTATGTTCCTTATGATGAAAGAAAACTGCCAATATGTGCCGTGATGGCTATGGAAATGTGCCGTGATGGCCATATGATTATGAGGTAAAGTGGTTATGTGGCAGCATAACGTACATGACAAGTATATGTGCCGTGATGGCTATATGAAAAGTATATAAGCATGCACCTTACATCATACCGCATTTTTGTACGTTTTGTGTGTGAAAGCATAGCATGGCATGCATGTACCAAGATCATATAGGCCTTGCTTTTTAGAATAGTTATGTACAGGACCATGTGTTTGAGCAAGCATCATATAGGCATCCCTAAGGTACCAGGGTATGGGACACTTGGCATCAGTCCGCATAGGCCCATAGTTGGAATCCACAGGGAGCTCAGGTGCCAGGTATATTGATTCCACTGTGAAGTGCGCGCACGACGGTGCTAAAAGCGCAAAGGAAAGGCATTATATACGCAATATATGAATATGATGAAAAGGAAAGGCGTTATAAACGCAGTATATATGAATATGATGAAAAGGAAAAAGGAAAAGGAACAAGGATATGTTGAAGTGACTGTTTATGATTTTGTGCCTAGTTAATACTGTTATATTATTGGTTTTGTTGCCACACTACTGGGATTATTCTCACCCCTTCGGGGCTGCTATTTTCCTAAATGGCAGGAGGGCGTAAAAGCATTTGAAGACATGATGTTTGCCGTTGCTTGCTGATGAATGGACTTGTACTGTTGCTGATTGATTGATTGGATGACTGTAATGATTAATATTTTGGTACTCTTGGATGACTGTAGACTTTATCATCTCTATTTTACCTTGAACTTTTATGAACAGCGGCTGTTTTGGAAAACGTTTGTGCAAGGAATCTTTGAAAGACTTAAGTGCTGAAATTTTTACAGTGCACC
The DNA here is from genome assembly GCA_032173675.1 of Gastrolobium villosum. NCBI lineage: Eukaryota > Viridiplantae > Streptophyta > Magnoliopsida > Fabales > Fabaceae > Gastrolobium > Gastrolobium villosum. The sequence continues at coordinate 11,430 of JAVKPL010011442.1, read as the reverse complement.
TTACGGGTGGTGTTTTTATGAGCAAACGAACTCCGATTTACTATTATTTTATATGCACGCGAAGCCCCCAACGTGCTCTTTCTAAATCACTTGAAATATTTTTTATCATCCAAACAGAGGTGACATGAATTATTGAAACGCATTCGGATCTTGAAGTTAGATTAAGAATCTTTGTTAGCTTATGTGACGTTAAAGACTCTAATTTCGCTTAGCAAACGACTCTCTTGGATGCATACAAGGGAGGGCGTTACACTAATTGGTATCAGAGCAGTTTGGTCCATGGATTTGCTTGTGATTGCTTGAATTGATTGTTGATTGTGTTTATCTGCTGATTGACTGTCTAAATGTGCCATAGTTTAAGTGTTCGAATATATATTACCTAGTGTAGTTAGATTTTTAAGACCGTTCTGTGATAAGACACGGAGGCATAGTCAACTTGTCCGAATTGAACTCGAGTACCTACTCGGGACTGCTGCCATAAATAACTTGCGGTGAGCCTGATCAACTCATTTCATGATATTGTGAGTGAAGAATCATGGCAGGTGGTCGCGGTTCAACTCGGGGAAGGTCTGGCGATGCTGAAGAGGATCTTATCACTACTATTGGGGGACTGGCAACGTTTATCCAGAATATGAGCCAAGAATGGCGTGACCATAGGCAACAGAATCCGAACCAACCCCCACTGCATGACAATGCAAAAGAAATTGCCCGTCGGAGGTTGAAAGACTTCCGCAACTTCCAACCACCTACCTTTGAGGGTGAAGACAACCCTGAGGCTGCAGCGAAGTGGCTGCAGAAGATCGAGCACATTTTCGAACGCATGGCATGCCCGGAAGCGCAGAAGACCGATTACGCAACGTACCAGCTGATGGGAGAAGCTTTAACATGGTGGACTGGTGCGAGGACTCTGCTGAGAGCTCAGGACGTTGAACTGACGTGGGCCGTATTCAGACAAGTCTTTTTGGATAAGTATTTTCCTAAAGCAATGAGAAGAATGAAGCACACTGAACTGCTGTCACTCAGGCAGGATAACATGTCAGTCAATGAGTACATTGCAAAGTTTAGGCAACTGATCGAGTACGCCAACTTTGACCGGAACATTTATGATGAGGAATGACAGGTAGAGAAGTTCGAAAGCGGATTACATCCGGAAATCCGTAAGCTCATTTTGACGACGGCTAATCGTACACTTCCGGAGCTCATCAATCAGAGTCGTCAGGCCGAAGGAATCATCAACGAGGCCAAGAATTTGAACAAGCAACCAGCACAATTCCACGGAGGAAACAGAGTAGGCAGGTTCTTCAGGACGACACCTGGTAGAGGTCGAGGCAGAGGTCCGCAGTTGCAGGCGCGGCCTGGAAGTTTTAAGAGAAGCAATACTGTTGGTCAATCGTCAACTGGACGACAGGGTGCGACTGTTTGTGCTACGTGTGGAAAGAACCACTTTGGAGTTTGTCGCAAGAACAACAATGCATGTTTCAGATGTGGCCAGCCAGGACATTTTGCTTACGAATGCCCCCGGAACGCTAATCCACAGCCTACGCAAGCACGGGTGTTCGCACTGGATGCGAAAGAGTGTAATTTTCAACCTTTCTCTCTCATTTCTTTGTTGCAAGTTAGAAAAGAGCTCCGCAAGGGAGCAGCGGGGTATCTTTTGTCGATTGAGGCTGAGACCTCGGTTGACAATCAAATTCAGAATGTACCTGTAGTTAGAGAATTCGAGGAGGCATTCCCGGATGAAATACCTCGATTGCCTCCTCATAGGGAAATAGAATTTTCTATCGAACTTGTTCCTGGAGTTGGACCAATCTCCATTGCTCCGTATCGCATGGCGCCTTTGGAACTTCGCGAGTTGAAGAAGCAGATAGAAGAACTCTTGGCAAAGGAATTCATCAGACCGAGTACCTCTCCATGGGGTGCTCCAGCCATCTTGATTAAGAAGAAGGACGGAAGTCTACGTCTGTGTGTAGATTACCGACAGCTGAACAAAGTTACGGTGAAGAATAAGTATCCGCTACCGAGGATCGACGATTTGATGGATCAACTGAGAGGAGCCAGAGTCTTTTCCAAGATAGATTTACGATCGGGATACCATCAAATCCGGGTCAAACCGGAGGATATTCCGAAAACAGCTTTTAGGACTCGTTATGGGCACTACGAATACCAGGTGATCCCATTCGGACTCACAAATGCTCCAGCGGTATTCATGGACTACATGAACCGCATCTTCCGCCCATTCCTCGACCAGTTTGTCATTGTGTTTATCGACGATATTCTGATTTACTCTGCTAATGAGGAGTTGCATGCGGAACATCTGAGGATTATCTTGCAAATCTTGAAAGAGAAGCAGTTGTACGCGAAGTGGTCGAAGTGCGAGTTTTGGCTTAAAGAGGTTCAGTTTCTGGGCCATGTCATCTCATCAGAAGGTATTGCGGTGGACCCCAGCAAAGTTGAAGCTGTCATGAATTGGGAACGACCCAAGACTGTCACTGAAGTGAGAAGTTTCTTAGGTCTTGCTGGATATTATCGAAGGTTTATCCAGAATTTCTCTCAGATAGTGCAACCTCTTACCCGTCTCACTCGGAAGGACAAGCCGTTTGAGTGGGCCGAAGCTTGTGAAGAATGTTTCATGGAACTGAAGAGCAGGTTAACAAGTGCTCCCGTACTCACGATTCCGGATCCTACCCGAAAGTTCGAAGTATACTGTGATGCGTCGCTGAAAGGACTTGGATGCGTGTTGATGCAGGATCGTATGGCGGTAGCTTATGCATCTCGACAACTAAAGCCTCACGAAGAAAATTATCCTACGCATGATTTGGAGTTAGCAGCTATAGTGTTCGCACTTAAAATCTGGAGGCACCACTTGTATGGTTCGCAGTTTGACGTGTTCAGCGATCATAAAAGTCTGAAGTACTTGTTCGATCAGAAGGAGCTGAATATGCGGCAACGACGGTGGATGGAATTTCTGAAGGACTATGATTTTGAACTTAAATACCACCCAGGAAAGGCAAACGTGGTAGCTGACGCCCTGAGTAGGAAGACACTGCACACTGCAACTCTGATGATGGAAGAACTGAAATTGTTTGAGGCCTTTCGAGATTTGAACCTATCTGTAGACGAGAGAGGGCATAGTATAAGACTGGGAAATATAAAGGTGGAGAATGAATTGATCAGTAGAATTAAGGAGGCTCAGAAAGATGAAAAGTTAGTCCGCGAATTGGTTGGCAACCAAGATGTAGTAAAGGATGAGAATGATATTTGGAGATTTCAAGGTCGGTTAGTTGTGTCGAATGAAGAGTTGAAGCAAGAAGTTTTGCAGGAGGCTCATAAGGGTAAGTATGCAGTTCATCCTGGATCTACGAAGATGTACCATGATTTGAAGACCTCGTTTTGGTGGCCGGGTATGAAGCGTGATATTGCTGAGTATGTATCTCGATGCTTAACTTGTCAGAAGGTGAAGTACGAACATCAGAAACCCTCGGGACTCCTTCAACCTTTGGAGATTCCCGAATGGAAGTGGGACAGTATCGCGATGGATTTTGTAGTTGGACTTCCTCGGACGCGAGAAGGATATGATTCTATCTGGGTAATTGTTGATCGTCTAACGAAGTCAGCTCATTTCTTGCGTGTTAGAACCACGTATAATACATAGAGGCTTGCCAGAATTTACCTGCAGGAGATTGTGCAGCTGCACGGAGTTCCTACGAGTATTGTCAGTGATCGTGATCCCAAGTTTACATCTAAGTTCTGGGAATCTTTTCAAAGAGCTTTAGGGACCCACTTGAGATTGAGTACTGCTTACCATCCGCAGACCGATGGACAGACAGAACGCACCATTCAAGCTTTAGAGGACATGTTGCGAGCATGCGTTTTGGAATTAGGAGGAAGCTGGGATAATTATCTTTCTTTGATTGAATTTGCTTACAACAACAGTTACCACTCCAGTATTCAGATGGCACCGTACGAAGCTCTGTATGGGAGAAAATGCAGATCCCCTTTATATTGGACTGAAGTAGGTGAGCGAAGTATGTTAGGACCGTATCTGATTATGGACCGGATTGGAGAGTCTGCATACCGGTTGGCTTTACCACCCAATCTGTCAGGAATTCGCAATGTATTTCATGTGTCGCAGCTACGGAGATATCTCTCTAATCCATCTCACGTGTTACAGCCAGAAGAAGTGGAACTAAAGGAAAATCTGACGTATCAAGTGCAACCGTTCCAAATCCTTGAAAGATCCGTCAAGCGACTTCGTTCTAAAGAGATTCCTTTGGTGAAAGTATTGTGGAACAACAGGTCGGCAGCTGAAGCCACTTGGGAGCGCAAGGACGACATTCGGAAATGCTATCCGGAACTGTTTAGCTCTTAAGTAAGTTTATTTTGCGGACAAAATTCCTATTTGGTGGGGAGAGTGTAACATCCCACATAATTAGTAAAATACATAAGTGTTATAATGATATAGATGCATGTGTATGTTTGATGGCTTGCGAATTGTTTGATCTTTATCCTTGGATGAGACTAAGGTAAGTATTTAAATTAAAATCATAGGAGGGTGCATATGTAGGCATGTGTAACTTTTATTAAAATCCTATGAGTAATTTGATTGTGTGTTATAAGGCTTTAAGGATTATTGGACTTGGGAAGTGGGCTAGTGTATGTGGACTTGTCACCTTTGGACTTGTCTTGTTGGGTCCTTTGTGTGTGTTGGCCGATGGCCCAAGGAGGCTCTTGGGTCAATCATGTTCAGCCCAAAATTGTAACCACTCTTACCTCCCCTAAGCCTTGTCCAACAAGGTTGTTTGTGTACCAAGGAACTTTCACATGGCAATAGTAGTCTTTTTCCCACTCATTTCATGCGCATAAAAGGATAGAAAAGACTTAGAAAATCCTCCAAAGAGCCATGCATGACCGCCACCTCACTACCTTGCTTGTGCACCATTTGACTTCAACTTCATTGCATGGAAGACACTTGTACTCTTTAGCATCATTTTGGGCTGCATACTCCTCACCATAGGCGCACATGAAGAGGACTTAAATCAGATTTCCTTATGACACAAATCTGTCTTGCTTGTTGACTTGGAGAACTGTTGCTACTTTCGGCAAGTGCACCGATCGTACAAGTAATAAAGTGAATAAGTAAGATATCGTTCCCACGAGGATTAAACTCAAGCACCAATTCGCTATCGTCAATTTAGTTGAACTAATAAAAGGAAAGTAACGTAGTTTGTGTGTTGAAAAAGTTGATAACATGTAATTAAAATTCTGAATGTAAAGTAAATAACGGAAAACAAATGATAGAATTAACTAAGAAAATAAACGTAGTCAGGGTGCTGACTTCTCCTAACCTTCTCAATATGTTATGAATTAACTTGTTAAGAACCTGCTCTTAATATATTGCCAATCGAACCTGTCTAAGTTAATTAGGGCTCAATTCCTTGTTACCCTAACCTATGTAATCTTGGCAGAACTCTAGTTCCCCGATTATTCCCCAAGAAGACATGCATTAAAATTAAGGATCATAGGATTGCATAATTACCTTGTGTCTATTCCTATCCCTATTCCTAGACCACAAGGATTATGATAAATTCATCAAATAGAGGTTCATGCACCAACATTCCTGTTGCCATACAATTCCCAAGGGTCATTCCATAAGGAGCAAACTCATAGAAAGCAATGAACACAGATGAATTTATTCAAATATAAAAAGAGAAGAATTCATAACAATTAATCCATAACATAATGATTTAATCAGGTTCCATCATCCCCTAACTACAGAGAAACTAGCCAGACATGGCAAAATCAAACATAAAAGCAACTATAAAAGCTTCCCCAAACTCCATTGGTGATTGGTGAATCTTTAACAGCTCCAGTGATGAACTGACTCCGATCTGTCTTCGCCGCTTCCAAGCATGTATCCAAGACTCCAAGGATCTCCAAGTGTTTTTCAGTGTGAAGTAGTGATTAACTCTGAACCTTAGATGCCTTTTTAAAGGTGTAGAATTCGCACCTTTTGTAGAATATGCCAATTTGGAACAAACTATATTCCTTGGGCGCTTAAGCCCCCGTTGGGCGCTTAAGCCGCCTAAGGCAGTAGGCTTTTCTTCATGTTGCGCGCTTAAGCGCGCTGTAGGGCGCTTAAGCGCGCTCTTCGTGCTGGAAATTCTTGTTGGCGGCGCGCTTAAGCGCGCTGGAGGACGCTTAAGCGCGCAGAGGCAGAGGCTGAATACGTTCCTAGGGCGCTTAAGCGCGCTGGAGAGCGCTGAAGCGCGCAGATGCAGGAGCTGAATGTGCTTTTTGGGGGCTTAAGCCTCCATTGGGGGCTTAAGCTCCCTCTTCCAACAACTTGATAAGATCGAATCTTCTTTGTTCTGATCTTCATTCCCTTGGTTGTTGTCTTCATCTTTATCCAATCTTCCTCTGGATCCTCTTTTTCCAACAAAACCTTTTAAAATAACAATAATTTGATTTAATTAGCTGAATTTCAACTAGTGGTCATAATTACCATTTTAACCTTAGTTTTCACTTGTTTAACTGAATAATTCATATTATTTTAGTCTATAAAACAAGATAAACTGGAGGTTTATCAAACAATTCCCAGATTTGAACATTGCTGTCCCCAGCAATTTAAATAGAATAATACTTATGGGAACTCTTGAAGATGGCTAATCATGCTTAGTGAATCATTAACAGAAATTGGTTGATGGTGGTACATCAGAATATTCAGATCCATAAACAATATCAATGCTACGTCAATTCAAAACACATTAATACCCCATCAGTCATCAAATCATAACTTGAGTTCTCAATATAAAGAGTAGTTTAATTCCAAGTTCACAACACCCTCTCACTGGAATTTTTATTTATTCACTCCTACTCAAGTATTTGAGGGGTGTGTGTTTCTCTCTTTCTTCACTGAATTAACACTAGCATAAGCTTGTTCATATTCTCACTCTTCAAAGTCTACTTGGTATGTCAAAGTCAATCAAGCGGTCTTTATTCAGGTTATAGCGTGGCTTAGGTAAAAGGGAGGAAGTATCTGGGTGAATGGCTTAAGATCACTGATCAAAATTCAATTTCTTTAAAAGAGGAACTTTATCATAACTTTCTAATAGCAATTTTCTTTGTTGAGTCTTTTCTTCTTTCTTTCATTCACTTACTCATATTTATGAGTCTTTTTCTTTCCTTTTTCCTTTTTCATTCACTTCAACACCTTGTGGCATTTTTCCCTTTTCTCCATACACTGAGAATTTGAAGTTCATACTTTTTGTTTCAATTCATTCTTGTTCCTCATTGAATTTATTTAAAAAAAATCAATCAGTTCAGGTGAGGATGTGTGTGGGATGGCTTTTTATTAATGTGTCGATGAATAATCAGGCTAAAGCTCAAAGGGTTTATTCTAAGAATACTTTCAGGTTGGCTATTTGGCTATTTTGGCTTTTGAAACAACTGCCTCTATCATTTTGACAATCACATACCATTTCCAAGGAGAAACAAAACAAGCTCTAGAGTGATTCAAACAATGAAGTTCACACCACAAAAATTTATTCTGTTTAAGCTCAAAGGCTCACGGCTAGGGGTGCGAACTTCTTTTTCTACTCTCTATTTGATTCCTTGGTTATTTTTTTCTTATTCTGGTGAGTTATTAAGCATGCTTGAGTGACGCTCATTAAAAATAGTTTATTTATCATCATTCTTAATATCAACTAACAACCAATTCCATATAATAATTCACTATTCATGTCAAACACCATGGACTTAAAGTTTCACCAAAAAGATGAGGTCCTAGAAATCTCAATATCAACATACTAATATTTATTCAAAATAATTCTAAAATTAACTAATACTACATATAATATAAAAACTAATAAGGAACTCCCCTGAAAACTGCATTCGTCATGTGAAACTCATGATATTCTCCTTCCAACCATGTGAAGTGTGTGGTCTGATACTTGCATAGTATCCATTCCCAGATTTAAATCTTGCTGTCCTCAGCAATAAATTTAAATCTAAAAGAATCTAAAGCAAGAATCAGAAAGGATATATCTACTGTATTCTGCACACATACCACAGATAGAGAACATGTCAGCAGTTCAAAATCCAACAAATTCAATTAACCCAAGGGAAGTTGCAAAAAGTCATCAATGTGCTTAAAACATCAAAACATGAAAAAAAACATCAAAACATAATATAAATCTGAGACTGATATGGAATCAGTCCTCCTCCATATCAGTGATGAGTGAATCTTGCTGCGCCACAGCGTCAGCTCCATCAAAAACAGCAGCAAAATTATCAGTGCCCTGTGTAATGTCAGCAGTCAAGTCAGCCTGAGTGTCATCTTCAGCAGCTGCATGAGAGGGATCCTGTCCTGCTGTCTCCTCATCAGATCCGGTGTATGGAGGGTACTGAAATGGAGATGCCTGGATGTCACGCTGTCGGCATAGCTCCATTATCTGCGTGCTCACATACTCCTGAAATGCCACCTGTCGGCCTTGAGAATATCGGGCTCTTCGCTGCATGGATTCCTGCTGGCGCTGCATAGTCTGCACTGTTTCCCATATAGCAGGAATGGTTGGCTGTTTGGCTCGTTGGACTGGTGCGGATGGTGGTACTGGTAATGCCGGAGAAACTGGAGGAGTAGATGGAAGACCCATGTTGGAGCGAATGAGAACAGCATCAATCGGGGGGCACACTTCCACAAGCTTGTGCTCAGTAGGGATTTCAACTCTGGCTTGTAGACATAGGGTTTGAATCAAGGAGCTGTGAGCAATGGCAGCCTTGGCAGATGTCTGATGAGCAAAATCATAGATGCCATCTGCTAGGATCTCTGGTAGATCCACTGTGCCCCCAGTCATAATAGTGTGAATCAGGGCGGCTCTCTTCACTTGCACCTCCGAAGTGTGAGTGGTAGGCAAGATGTTGTTGATGATGAATTGGAACCAAACCTTTGCTTCTGGTTTTAGCTGGTGAAGACGCAACAGTTTGGGGCGGATGTTGTTTTTCATCATCTCCCACCTTTCTCCTGGAAGGGCAATAGTTTCCAGAATTGGGGCAGCCTCTTCCACGGGGTCCCATGTGATGTAATCTGGGTCGCTTCTGGCAGGTCCGTACTCAATCTCTTTGAGCAACTGTCGGTAATCACATCTCACTCCAGGAGTATGGTGAGCTGTCCTCAATAATGCTTGCAGTGTCTCGGCATCATACCATATGTCTTTCCCTCTCACATAACTTTTGTAAACTCTGTTCGCTCCTTGATTGGCCATGTAAGCATTAGTATAGAACTCCTTGCATATGGATCCGGAGCTATCAGTCAGTGATATGGCATATGCTCTCCACCTTCTCCGGACTAAGTTGTTGTACAAGTCTGGATACTCCCCCTGTTCGAGGAGCATTTTCCTTTCTCGTATCACTGGCTTAGCAGCCACCATTTTGTATCGCTCTTCATGTTCCGCAGTGAGAAACCTGTGTGAATCGAATTCTGCAGGGGGAGCCGAAGAACCAGGTGTGCCTCCGGTACCCTTTGTTTTCCTTGACCTCTTTCCCAAATGCTTGTCTTTTGGTGCCATTCCTGAAAAACAGAAGAGTTTCCAATGGAGAATAAAATTTTCCAAACAATTGTATCTCCCAACAAAACAATTCCCAGATTTAATTCAGAATCAATTCTGAAATAACATGTAAATGCATAAAACAGGGCATATCTCCATTCAAGTGTTCCTTCTAATCATAGTGAAATTCAAAATGAAGTATATTTATATCAATGTGCTCAGTAGACAGAAAGTGACACCATCCGTTTTTTTTTTTTAAAAAAACAGAGTATACCCTTCAACATTCTTTCATGTGATAAACATCTTCCACAAGACTTACATTCTATAATGACAGCATGTATACCCTTGTAATAATGGCAATAATTTCCCAGCATAAAATGCACACACCGAGCCAAACAACATATGCAAGGGCATGTAGTCAACTATCAATGACAAATACGTACAAGCATTGATGAAGAACCGCAAGAAAAGAAAAAAGAACATTTCTTTACATCTATTCATGCATTTCTTCGAATAGTTTGTGTGCTATATTTGTGGAAAAGGATTTTGATGGAAATTTATTTTTTTTCAAGCGTGTCCATCAAAGCAACACAACAAATTATCAAACAATGCAAGAGAATCAAGAATGCAAAGATAAACGTGAGATACATACCTGTAGTGTTAGCTGTGGTGAAGAGAAAAGAAGAGTATGCGGAAATGGTGACCGGAGTTGTTGTGAGAGTTGTGATGGAGAGAAAGATTGAGATGTTTAATAGAATGAAGAAGATGAAAAAGTTTTAAGGAACGTGAGGGAGATGGAAAGGTGATGTAGGTGAAAGGGGGAGAGAGTGGAAGGTTTTAGGGGTAATGGGGGATGTGAAGAGTGAGGGTGAAAAGGTGTGAGAAAGTGAGAGTGAGGGAAATGGAAAGGTTTGGGTGTTTATAAAAATTCTGTCTGATGCAGCGCGCTTAAGCGCCCTAGTCGCGCTTAAGCGCGCTTAGGCAGTGTGTTGTGCACGTTTAAAGCGCGCTGAAGCGCGCTGTCGCGCGCTTAAGCGCGATAGGGCAGTGCCCGTTGGCCTTCCGGAGCGCGCTGCAGCGCGATGTTGCGCGCTTAAGCGCGCTTCGACAGTGACTTTTGGCCTTCACTGGCGCGCTTAAGCCGCCAGTTCCGCGCTTAAGCGCGATGAGGCAGAGGCTTTGGCCTTCTGCCTTCCTTGGAGCGCGCTTAAGCTCCCTATTGCGCGCTTAAGCGCGCTTGGGCAGAGGAAAAGTTCTTTTTGCCTGATTGAGCGCGCTGAAGCGCGCTCTTGCGCGCTTAAGCGCGCTGAGGCAGAGGTTTGTGCCTGCTGTTTCGTGGAGCGCGCGTAAGCGTGCTCTAGCGCGCTTAGGCGCGCTAAGGCAGAAAAAAAAGTACTCTATTCTTGCACAATTAAATAAAACAAGCGTTGTGTACCTGTGCAACCTTCATTTCCTGTTTCCATCTGTAAGGTCATCGTGCCACTTGATCATTGATCTCGAGGCTTTTTATATTTTACGAATTTAAACTAATCTACTAAAATTTAAAATGGTTGGGTTGCCTCCCACAAGCGCTTGTTTTTCGTCACGAGCCTGACGTACCTTCCTTACGTTTCTACTAGGGCAACAGTTGCTGTCCCTCTGTCAATTTCACCGCCGAGGTAGGGCTTCAATCGCTGCCCATTTACCTTAAAACTTCTCTCAGAATCAAGTGGACTGATTTCCACTGTACCATACGGACGAATTTCTTTTACCAAGAATGGTCCTGACCATCTAGATTTGAGTTTTCCCGGAAAAAGTCTCAACCGGGAATTGTAGAGCAATACTTGCTGGCCAACCTTGAAGTCTCTTCCTAAGATTTTTCTGTCATGCCACTTCTTGGTTTTCTCCT